>CAKNEV010000070.1:0-101645 GCA_930272055.1 Rhizopogon roseolus
GTGGTTAGTGGTTAGGTCAGGTAGGATTATATTCTGCCTCGGAGGGTTAGATGTTAGGGTAGAGGTTGGGGATATTGTTAGTTACATTAATTAGAGTTAGTTAGGGTTAGGGGTTAGTGGTAGTTTACAATAGTTAATGCATTTCATTAGTGTTGTAACTAGAGTCATTTAATGCAATATAATGACACGGTGGCCTCGCACAACTCCTTTGAGATACTTTTCCATGCCACTGGCAAAAACTAGCATGAAAAACCGCAACCAGTGGATATGAATAACAATCAAGAACAGGAACTAACTTACATTGGCGCTTTGGAAGGCAACACCGCAACAGGTTCCCCTCATTCAATTCTATTTTCCTGTTTTCGAATCTACCCCATAAGTTGCCATAGGTGGTTTCTGAACAGGAGTGGAACACATTTGTGATAATCCTTTAGTATTGGTAAAAGGATTATAAAAAATGTATTTTACTGCTATTGGCCAGTGACACATTTGAAATAAGGCAGTTCACCATCTACTTGATTTCAAATGTGTCGTGTGTCCTCGTCAGAGGTTTGCTCGGTACGAGCCATGTAGATATTCAAAGGTGGCAACAAGTCAGAATTACTGTTGTTGTTGATGTGAAGTGACTACAAAGGTAAGGTAGACAACATGCATTTACAGCAAACGTCATGTGATGTGACTGACGTGTGACGCTCAACGGACAGGCAATGGGAACGGCATCTAGCTGGTCATTCGGACTCAATAAACCCTAGATTACTTGTAAAGAGCACATATAATCTTTCAACACGACGTGAATGAATAATCGGAAACCGAGGACCTGTAGCTACAGCCTTTCTCTATTCGTCTTCGGTTTCGGATTTTCTTGATCTGTTCCCATTATGATTCCTATGCAATTGTCACGCTTTATCACGCTTTATCACGTGACGTTTGCTGTAAATGCATGTTGTCTACCTTAGCTTCCGTTTGCTTCTGAAATGCACGAGTTCAGCCAGGTGGCTAAACCTTATTTGTTTCACTTCGTTGGATGAAGCTATGCTGTCGCTGCCGATCACTAACAACTCAGCCTAGTTTCCACACTCTGAGAGGCAGAACGACTAAGAAGGAATGACTCCTTCTAATGGTCTAACTTTATGATTTGATGACCACTGGCGATAGATTGACCGTCCGATCCAGTTAACTTCAAGTTGACTGTGCGGGCGATCAGCGAATGCTCAATATAGGGAAGTACCCAGACAGCGCTAATCATGATTCATTGGCAGTGTGAGTTCTAACTATATGTACATTTAGTATCTTTCCCTCCGTCGTCCTCCTTGTAGCCATTAACAAGTGTTGCGAGTACCTGAGATGCGTCTTGCTGCAGCTTTTGGGTTGTTACCAGAATTTCGTCTTGCCATTAGTGTCGCTTTCTGGCCCACTATCCTAGCGGTATGGCAAGCTCCCTCGCTTCTCTTTCGACCCCAAGGGCTCTCGCGCCTTTTCATGTCTCACGTATGGAACCGCTTTGGTAACGGTGTCGATGAAACCGGAAGAGATGCCAAACAGGCACTCATCACCCCGTACGCATATGGCGTTGTGCTCGACCTTGGTGCTGGTGGGTCTCTCGAACACAATGAAGCTGGTTATGGTTTTATATGAAGGGCAGGTCACGGCCATACGATTAACTACCTCGATCATGCACGTGTCACGAAATACGTCGCTGTAGAGCCTAACGTGCATATGCACGCTGAGCTGCGCCGCACCGCCTCTGCCGCTGGATACAGTGAAGATGCTGGCACACTCCTCATCCTCTCATGCGGTGCCGAAGATATTTCTACCATCCTTTCGTCTCTCCCCGCATCACACCCGCCAGTCGACACACTCATCTCGATACTCACCATTTGCTCTATCCCTTCACCACAAGCCACTATCTCCGCATTGATCACGGAGGCGCTAAAACCTGGCGGACAAATATTGTTCTACGAACACGTGCTCAGCGATATGGAAGATGTCGCATGGTGGCAGCGTTTCTGGGCTCCGATGTGGAGTATTGCTTTTGATGGATGTCGCCTAGACCGCCCGAGTCACCGATGGATTGAGGATGTAGGTGGATGGGCGAAGAGGGAAGGAGGCATGTGGGGGAAGGAGGGTGAATTCGAAGACTCGCTGTTCTGGTATCGGGTGGGGAGATTTGTCAAGGCGGGGTAGTGCGTGTGTTTTGGATTGTTTTTGGTGTGTGCATCTGTGAGCCCATTGTGATTTCTGACTTGTAAATCTTTTAATGCCGATATAATCATACAACCACCTGCTGGTTTTCGATTAGAAGGGCAGGCTCCCGGAGCATTTATATCTCATCTGCATGACCTGCACGTCACAACTATCCTACGGTGCCTTCTAATACAGGAAAGGACGGTTTGCACGTTAGCACAGGAGCTAAGGAAAGTGGCGCGGCGCCTCGTTGTCATTAATAATGGAGCCTTGCGGCATTGTAATTATACATCAAGGAAGTTTTGTTGACGAGGTTGATGCTGACACGTTCGCTGGCGATGATTTCTTCTCTCAATATCAGCATAACGGGATCGGGAGTGATAATTTACTATGCACAACCAGGATGTCATCCGAATTGAACTACGGCATCTTATATGGGTGAAAGCAAGCTGGGAACTTGATATATACAGTCATTCGGGTAAAAGACCTTCCTTTCCACATACAATCACCCCCAAGTCTAATCGGCTTTCTCCACCGCCATAGGAACAACAAATTCCGCCACCCCAAAGATATCCTTAATGCGAGGATCAGCCGCAACCCTCTCGTATAGAGTGCTCGTTCAGTAGCACTTGGCACTTGTTAACGGGAATCCAACGTTTCAGATGGTATTGTTCAAGAATAAGCGAACAAATAGCGAGTGAACTGAAGATGAAGTTGAGAGACACCGCGTGCGCGAGTAACGCCTATCACAAGTTGTGTTAATCCGCGGCTTCGTTGAGCCTATAAGAGATATACAAGCCTTCTCGTGACCTATATCAAATAGATATCTCAGTTGAAGGGTAGGCGCGTAGGAAAACCCTGAATCCAGAGAGGTATGTTTGATGTGCGGTGCTGAAGAATGAAACGCAAACTGAGTACATACCATCATTCTTCCCACATTCAGTGGGACATAGCCTGGAGATATATCTAGTAGCTCAGCGAAATGTCGAGTGCACAACACACGACCTCGCCACCTGCTCTCTCCTCCGATTGAGATCATTAAAGTCAAGTTTCAATACGAACCGAACCAAGTACGATAATTACAAGTCTGATAGATATTGTACATGCGGTGGCCAGAAGATGACCTGTCGCTGTCGTAAATGTACTTTGCGATGTCCCATGATCCCGAGGTAGGCACGATCGAGATTTGAGTCAATAGTGTTGCATATCCACCTTCGGGCGATAGAACCGCATCGAGGGACAGCAAAACTGGCCAGCCTCTTGTCAGCCCGGTTGAAGACCTGCGGGAAGTGTGTCGTCCATTATGATTGTGCGGTCGTCGGATGGTAGCAAACTGTGCTCCTCCGATGGTTTTGTATGTGTGTTCGACAGCGTCTCGGGTACATAACTCCATCGCTTCGAGCACGACGAGCCACTGCATTGCATTGCACTTCGATCCAAACATAAGGTCCTGGTGTGCGTGGGCTGGGACGATGAAGGACACCCAGATCCAGCAAGCAACTTCGAGTAAACAACAGCCTGCATAAATCAGACTCCAGAAACAGTCTGAGTCTGGTGAACATGAGCGGTGGTGTAGGCGAACAGTTTCATTGAGCTATGCGGCCATAAGGACCATTAGCACGGGGATTCGAAAAGCAGAAAACGAAAAAGTCGAGGTGGGCCCGATCATCGAGATGGAGCAGGACGGGATGTGTGGTCTGGCATATTCACCGTCGGGCGACAAAATTGCATCGGGCGGGTATAACGAGATTTGCATCTGAAACAGCAACACCGGCAAGCCCGATCTCGGCCTCAAACTATTTTGCACGTGTTTTCGACAGCCCATCGCTTCGAACACAACAATTACTTGAATTCCGTGGCACTTTCACCCAAACACAACCTCACTCGCATAGACCAAATGGAGCTTTCTGTCGGGACTCAGCCTAGTTCCCACGCTCTGAGTAGTGCTATGTAGTGACTGTCTTCCTTCTAATGGTCTGACTACGAGAGACTTTATGATCTGGTGGCCGCTGGCGATAGACTGATGCGTTCAGTTAACTTCAATTTGACTGTCCGGGCGATTAGCGAATGCAGGGAATTTCCCTGACAGTGCTAATAATTGACAGTGTGAGTGCTAATTATATGTACACTCGATATTTTTCCCTCCGTCGTCCTCCCTGTAGCCATTAACAAGTGCTGCGAGTACCTGAGATGCGCCTTGCTGCAGCTCTTGGGTTATTACCAGATTTTCGTTTTGCCATTAGTGTCGCTCTCTGGCCCACTATACTAGCAGTATGGCGAGCTCCTTCGCTGCTCTTTCGACCCCAAGGGCTCTCGCGCCTTTTCATGTCTCATGTATGGAACTGCTTTGGTAACGGTGTTGATGAAGCCGGAAGAGATACTAAACAGGCACTCATCACCCCGTACGCATATGGCGTTGTGCTCGACCTTGGTGCTGGTGGGTCTCTCGAACGCAGTGAATGTGGTTATGGTTTTATATGAAGCACAGGTCACGGCCACGCGATTAACTACCTCGATCATGCACGTGTCACGAAATACGTCGCTGTAGAGCCTAACGTGCATATGCACGCTGAGCTGCGCCGTACCGCCTCCGCCGCTGGATACAGTGAAGATGCTGGCACACTCCTCATCCTCTCATGCGGTGCCGAAGATATTTCTACCATCCTTTCGTCTCTCCCCGCATCACACCCGCCAGTCGACACACTCATCTCGATACTCACCATCTGCTCTATCCCTTCACCACAAGCCACTATCTCCGCATTGATCACGGAGGCGTTAAAACCTGGTGGACAAATATTGTTCTACGAACACGTGCTCAGCGATATGGAAGATGTCGCATGGTGGCAGCGTTTCTGGGCGCCGATGTGGGGTATTGCTTTTGATGGATGTCGTCTAGACCGCCCGAGTCACCAATGGATTGAGGATGTAGGTGGATGGGAGAAGGGAGAAGGAGGCGTGTGGGGGAAGGAGGGTGAGTCTGACGACTCGCTGTTCTGGCATAGGGTGGGGAGATTTGTCAAGGCGGGGTAGTCCGTGTATTTTGGATTGCTTTGGGTGTGTTCGTCCGTAAGTCTATTGTGAATTCTGACTTGTAAATCCTTCAATGCCGATATAATTATATAACCACTGCGTGGTTTTCCATTAGAACGACGGGCTCCCGAGGCATTTATATCTCATTTGCATGATCTGCATGTCACAACTATCATATGGTGCCTTCTAACACATCGAACAAGACAGTTTGCACGTTGGCACAGGAGCTAAGATAAATGGCGTGGCGCCCCGTTGTCATTAATAATGGAGCCTTGCGGCATATACATTAAGGAAGTTTTATTAACGAGGTTGACGCTGACACGTTCGCTGGCGATGATTTCTTCCTTCTACCCAGACTCAACTAACAGCATAACGGGGATCGGGAGTGATAATTTACTAGGCACAACCAGGATATGGTCCGAATTGAACTACGGAATCTTATATGGGTGAAAGCAAGCTGAGAACTTGGTATATACAGTCATTCGGGTAAAAGGCCTTCCTTTCCACATACAATCACCCCCGAGTCTAATCGGCTTTCTCCACCGCCATAGGAACTTCAACAAATTCCGCCTCCCCGAAGATATCCTTAATACGAGGATCAGCCGCCACCCTCTCGTAATGTGCGAAGATATTCGGGTAGAGTGCTCGTTCAGCAGCACCGAGGCTTACACTGGCCGCGCGCTGGATCACAGCAGCCACAACAATGTCTGCCAGTGTAATCTTGTCAGTAACGAAGAATTCCCGCGTGCTGATATACTGTTCGAGGAATTTGAGCGAGCGCTCTTGGCGCCCAATCAGAGTCTTGTGAATCTGTAAATTGCCGGTGAGTCAGTGGGTTACTGCTTGCAAAGAACGACTGACGTGTTCATTGTAGGTCTTCTCTTGGAAGTAGCCATGCACCAATTGCCATATTAGGTCTGTGTGCGTGCTGATCTCGTGCTCAGCAAAGTGGATCCACTGGTCAACTAGAGCGGCGTCCTTGACATCGTCACCAAGAAGACCAGACTCGGGTGATAGAGATGCAACTGAAAACAGCGAACGGTAAGGATCGTGTTTGTATAATAGCCTGTGAAGTTCAAGACACTGACCATAACGTGCAATGGAGGCCCCTTCTAGAAGGATAAACCCATCGTTGCCCTCAAAGGCAGGAATTCTGCCGAGGGGGAATTTATCAAGAAATTCTGGTGCCTTGTTGGTCACACCGAACTCAAACGGCTTAAGATCCACTTCGTGGCCCACGATAGCAGCTGCACTTAATATCTGATTGCTTTCAATAGCAGAACTTCGAATAAAAAAAAGAACTGACATATTTAGTTTGGCGCTGGCGAGAAGCACCCCAGAGAGATCCGATAGGAGCCATTGGATTTGCAAGCTGATGAACTTTGAGAGTGAGGAAGAGATGATTTGTGAGTATTGTTTCGTCCAAAGGCCCTTATATAACAGCAGCTACCCATACAGCAGAATGCATGACCAAGATGTTTTCCCAGCATCAGCGTCTCTACAGCATGTACATTCCAGAAAAGCGTTCAAGTCGATCACGGAGATTGTCAGCAGAAGTCGTCGAATGAGTAAGAACTTTGTCAGCCAATGACTAAGGATGCAACCTCGTTCAACCGCGAAGCGCCACGTCATCCGCACTGAGACAATAATGATATCAATCTAAATAGATGGATCATATTGATATTCTACGAGGTTCACGCCGCTTAGTAGGGAAATGGCGAGCAGTTAGTAACTGCTCGATACCAAATTAAATCAGGTCAGGGGAATATACCAGATGTGAATGCTAAGGGTATTCGGGCGAAAGCACGCAGTGCTTCCCGGTCCCGCAGGGGAGATCTGCCCAAGAGAGAAGGTGATCTGCGATTCCCGTAGTTATTAGGAGTCCGATGACGCATCTAGCGAACCGTGAATACCCTATAATTAGGCGGAAGGACTTGCTGGGGTAGCCTAACGAACGAATGGCATGGTATAGTGCAGGGACTGTTCGTGGATCGTTGTGGTTGCTTGGATGAATGGAGCCATGATTTGGGCATGCCTGCGAAGCGTCCATATGGGAATACGGGCATCCATATGAGAGTACGGGCATCCACGTCTGGTGGGCATCCACCTGGAAATGTGGGGATTTCTGAGGGAACATGTGCGACTGGAGCTATGACATGGACTGCAAGTGCTGCGTTTAACGCACTGAGGGGCATTGCACCATCTATGTTGGTTAAACCGAAGGCCTCTGCTGCTACAGAGCGGGTGTTGCGCGAGGCGTCTTTGCAGCCTTCGGGGGAGAAGTAATATAACTCAACATATTTGCTTGAAAGGGTGTCATCAAAAGCGTTCATCTTAGGCTTTTTTTTTTCCCTCGGCTTCAAGGAGTTCTTTTTTCTCTCAGCGTCGAGTAAGTGTTGGGCTTCCTGTTCTTGAGCCGCCTTAGCTCATTTCGCCTCTGCTGCAGTCCTAACATTTGTCTCTGAGAGTCTGAAATGAACGTCGAGCGCAATTAAGAGAGTGATAGCGAACGATTGTCGCGGCACGAGAACAAGAGCGTAGATGCCGCAACTTCTGTTCGCTTGACGCTCGGAGACAATACTCTAATCCTTCGCTCGTGCCTCACTACGTAATAAGCTAAACCGAACTCACCTCGAAAATGACCTAACTCGTAACTCGTTTGGCTCGCGATTTGGAATGTCGTTCGTGTCCATACATCGATCCCCTGGCCAATATCTCAGTATAATGGACCTTCGGGCTGGCAATGACAGGCATGGGCCATGGCGCAAGGCTCGCCCAATATTGAATAAACTTTATAGACATTCAATCTTCGGCTGTTCCTGGAATTGTGTGGCTGCCCCTTGAACCGCATCGGCAAAAATTTGAATACTGCTATCACTCATAGCATTACTGCAAGCAACACCTTGGACGGTTCTAATTTCATGACATCGCAGCAAAATGCTAGCCAGTCCCGAACAATCCCATGCTTTGGATGGATGTCGTCTAGACCGCCTGAGTCACCGATGGATTGAGGGATGTAGGTGGATGGGCGAAGGGGGAGGAGGCGTGTAGGGGAAGGAGGGTGAGTCTGAAGACTCGTTGTTCCGGCATCGGGTAGGGAGATTGATCAAGGCGGGTGTGTACGCTCGTGGGTCTATTGTGATTTCTGACTTGTAAATCTTTTCCATAATGCCGATATAATCTTTTAACCACATCGTGATTTTCAATTAGAAGCTCCCGAGGCATTCATATCTCATTCGCAGCTCCACGGATGACCTGCATGTCACAACCATCGTATGGTGCCTTCTAATACAGGACAAGGCAGTTTGCACGTTGGCCCAGGAGCTAAGGAAAGTGGCGTGTGGTTCCATCGAGGAAGTTTTGTTAACGAGGTTGATGCTGATACGTTCGCTGGCGACGCCCCCTTACCTCTGCTAGACTCAACTATCAGCATAACGGGATCGGGAGTGATAGTTTACTATGCACGACTAGGATGTTGTCCGAGTTGAACTACGACTTCTTATATGGGTGAAAGCAAGCTTGACCCTGGTAGGTGTACTATGATCATTCTCTAACTGGACGAAGGAAGAGCTTGGATATATACAGTCATTCGGATAAATGGCTTTCCTTCCATATATAATCACCCCCAAGTCTAATTGGCCTTCGCCACCGCCAAAGGAACTTCAACAAATTCTGCCGCCCCGAAAATGTTCTTAATGCGAGGATCAGCTGCCACCTTCTCATAGTGTGCGAATATGTTTGCGTAGAGTGCTCGCTCAGCAGCACCGAGGGTTATCCTGGCCGCGCGTTGGATCACAACAGCTACAACAATGTCTGCTAGTGTAATCTTGTTAGTAACGAGGAATTCCCGCGTGCTGATGTACTGTTCGAGGAATTTGAGCGAGCGCTCTTGGCGCCCAAGCAGAGACTTGTGAATCTGTAAAATTGCTGGTGAGTCAATGTGTTACTGCCTACAAAGGACGACTGACGTGTTCATTGTAGGTCTTCTCTGGAAAGAAGCCCATCACCAACTGCCGTACCATGTCTGTATGCACGCTGATCTCGTGCTCAGCAAAGTGGATCCACTGGTCAACTAGAGCAGCGTCCTTGATATCATCACCAAGGAGGCCAGACTCGGGTGCTAGAGATGCAACTGAGAACGGAGAACGGTAAGGATCGTGTTTGTATAATAGGCCGTGAAGTCCAAGACACTGACCATAACGTGCAATGGAGGCCCCTTCTATAAGAGTGAACCCATCGCTGCCCTCAAAGGCAGGAAATTTGCCAAGGGGGAATTTATCAAGATATTCTGGTGATTTGCTGGTCACACCGAACTCAAACGGCTTAAGATCCACTTCGAGGCCCGCGACAGCAGCTGCACTTAATATCTGATTGCTTTCAACAGCAGAACTCAAATAAACCAAAGAACTGACATATTTAGTTTGGCGTTGAGGAGAACCACCCCAGAGAGTTCCCATAGGAGCCATTGGCTGATGAACTTTGAGATGTTTTGAGAGTGAGAGAGAGATGACTTGTGAGTATTGTTTCGTCCAAAAGCCCTTATATGACAGCAGTTAACCATACGGCAGGGTGCATGACCAAGATGTTTTCCCAGCGTCAGTGTCTCCACAGCATGAGCACTCCAGAAAAGCGTTGAAGGTTGATCGCGAAGCGCCACGTCACCCACACTGAGATGATAATGATATCAACCGAGATAGATGGTTCATATTGATATCTAGTAGTGCTGTCGAGGCGAGTTGAACCCGACTCACCTCGAAAATGACCAAACTCCTTTGGCTCATGATTTAGAATGTCGTTCATGTCCATACATCGTAATCCCCCGGCCAATATCTCAGTATAATGGACCTTCGGGCTGGCATGTGCCACAGCGCAAGGCTCGTCCAGTATTGAATAAAATTTTTAGACATTCAAATCTTCGGTTGGTCCTGGAATTGGAGCCTTGCACCATCGGAAAAACTTGAATACTACCACTCAGAGCATTACGGCAGGCAACACTTTGACGGTTCTAAATTTCATGACATCACAGCAAACGCTAGCCAGTCCCAACACCCAACGAATTCTTGCTATAGCGCACTCCCACCTTAGACGCCAAGCGGGATCTTTTGAATCACTCCAAAGTACATATTTCCACCAGTTCGTGTCATATTGATGTTACTATGGATGTCCTGCCTGCTCAAAGCTTCATCCGTTCCTTCCGAGCGCAGATTTCATCACCGGTCCGCATTACCCTCGAACTCGGTACCAAATCAAACGAGTTGCAACTCGAGAGGGTCGAGCTGTGTCAAATTTGAAATTACTGGAACCTCCCACATCGATTCGACTCGCGGCTAGCCTTGGGTCATGGCAGGTTGCGGAACGGTCTAGCGAAAGATAACATAAACCAAAATAATTTTGCAATTCGACCTTGAAATTTGTCATCCTTATGTGCTTGAAATTGGTAACACTGAAGGAAGTTCAAGGATTCACAACCGTCTTCCTTCTGAGCATTCGCTCAGCGCAGGGGAAACTAGTGTAGTATGTCACGGTTCTAGGAGCTAAGCACACAGTCTGAGTTGTCACCTAGTTCACTCACTTCAGAATGTAGATAAGTTTAATGAAGCCCCGCGCCTTCGAGTTCTAGAATGAGTTATTGGTATCCACATCCTCATCATGATTGCCAAATTGACATCCAATTGCACCAGTAAACTAGCGCTGGGTCTCGGACCGATTATCTATATCAGGTCTGACAACACGATGTGGACAATGATATATGATAGCTCAATAAAATGCATGATACCTCACCTCTCCAGACCAGTGCCCCTCCCTCCGCTTCCACAGCCTGCATGGGACATCGATCGTGATGGATGTAGTTGGCTGGAATCTTCAAATTTATCTTCATCGTCATCTAATGATTGAGACATTTGTCCCAATTTTTAGATAACGATAGAGACAATTCTTAGTATACTTGTTGCACTATGTTGAATATTGCAAATGTTCTCATGGTGTCGGGCACGGGTTTCTCTGCTGTGGGTGTTGTATGTGCTGACCGCACTGTCATTACCAACCAGGACAACTCATCCTCATCTGGGGGATAGTTATCTCTATCATCACTAGACAATGTCTGATAGTTTACTGAACGATTCGTATGTCTGGGTGACGTAATACTGGATCATTCAGTAAACTTTGTAGATTGTCATTTGCCTCATCTTCCCGGCCTTCATCAGCAAACTAGTATGTTCTGTAGAGGGCTTGCCAGTGCTGCTGTGCCACAGCTTAGTCCCTCCTGTACAGCTAGCTCTGTACAGAAGCTCCTAGGCCGTCAATTTTTCGGAGATTATTGTCAATAGTCATGTGATCAACTTCACACATCATAATTTGCCAATAGCAAGAATTGGTCCCAAGACCTCCAAGACATTTTAAAGACATAATTCCGAATTCTGTACAAACTGAAATTTGATCACTCGAGTAATTGAAGGTAGCTCATTATCCTTACACTGGATTCCCCGCATTCCCATCCGGGCACATCACCCTGTGATATACCCGCGATCCGTGCGCGATACTATCCATATATAGCGGCCGGGCGGATGCACCATTCTCCCGCTTCTACCAAATTGCCCTTTCCATTCGCGATCCTTTCAACGCAATTCCCAATCTCACTTACTACGGCGGCCTTATTTGTCCCCACAGCTCAGTGTTCCCGTCTCGCCACTCTCAACTGCGACGTTCTCGGGCTTCAAGATGATCTAATCTCGTCGTCTGCTATCTTCGTTCGCATTCTATAGGTTAGAAGTTCGAAATGCTGGTATCTTGGCAGGAGGAGGAGATAGTGCGCCAACATCTTTTTCGACTCGATACGTACTAGCCCCAGGACTAATCCTATCCTGTTCTCCGCATCATAATGCTCGTCCCGTGTCCCGGACCATGTTTCCCATACCCTATATCCTCGAGTTACAGGTCAAAAAGAGTGGTCAAAGATCAGGACTGAGGAGAAGGAGAAACCCAGATCTTCGAGGGCAACCTCCCTGCAGCATTCAATGCACTTCTCGCGCTGGCCTTATGTCTAGGCTTGTGGTAATGTGATCTTATCATATCCCATGCCCTTAAGCGTTACCCGCCGGTTGTTGATTAGGTTCGAGCGTCTCCGTTGGCGCCACCATCGAGTATAATTTGAGGACTAATAGTTCCGGTATGTTAGTATGTTAGTGTATATATGATTCCATTCTTACACGGCACGGAACTTTTCCGTGACTATACCAGGTCGCCCCTACCAGTGACTGAGGTATAAGTTCCTATGATCATTTAGTTTACCAGCAGCTAACGAGCTAATAGATACATTCCTTTATTAGGTATACTTACTATGAATCCCTCTACCAGTGGCTGAGATATACATTTGTTTATTAGGATCTTTTCCTTGTCGCGACCGTCTTGCCTCTACTCGCTAGACGCGCATCATGACGAGTTGGAAGAAATGTATTACAGGAGGGTAGTCCGTGCGAGTAGAGAGTACGAAACCGATCACACTACTCCATATCCGACCTCGTGAATACGCATCGTGCAACACACCAGACTTGAGTGAGATGACATCTCGGTCCTCGGAATAGAGTCAAGATAATACTACACCCCGCACTCGCTGACAACCCGATCATTTCGATAGGCTCCGAGTAATTGGTTAATGTGCCACGTCCAAGTGTTCATCCAACGGCTATGGATTTCCAATATGCCTTGCGCACCGGGTTTACTTTGGACATTTTCTTGTGCGGTGGCTGCAAAAAGAGCGAACGTGTTGTGCTCAATTGCAAGCAATTCACTATGCGATCTGTTAGATAGAAAGAACTTCAGGGTTATCGATAAAGAATATAATCAATAATCCACAATGCATCGGAGTAAAACATGGAGAATATTTGATCTGCGCCTTCTATCCGGGGCAACCATTCGCGTATACCTGTGTTCCAGCGTCATGATCTAAAGACATATCAAGTATCATGACATGTCCTTTCCCCAACGTCAATTCAACACGACGAGGCTGTAGCCCGAAATTGACAGAAACTGGAGAGAAGTTAAATTGCCGTCCTCCATTCTAATTTGTGTAACCGCCACGAACCCTCTTTTTTTGATGGTCGTGGAGGAACTACAGCTCAAAGAAACGCACGTGCACATGCATCATGACTGCTAACATTAAGTGGATACGCGCAGCATAGCAAAATATTCTAACCTGTGCATAGGACTGGATGTGTTGGAGTCTCTCGACATATAGTACCAATCGGCAGGTGCTGCAGTAGTACTGCGGAGTCTGATGAGAAAGCCACTCCAAGTTACCCGTCCCACGCGTACTCGGATAGACCGTTATGCATTTTGATGGTCGTCGGGGACGAACAGGAAAGCAGGAAAGGGGGAAACGGCTCTGGAGCATGAGGGAGGTATAAAATCATTTTCAACCCAACCAAAAAAAAACAACAAGCCTTAGTCCTCACATACTCGCGATCATACCACAACGATGAAATTCAACTCGCTCACCACTATGATCATGTCCGCCGCCTTGATGGCTGGTGTAGTTACCGCGTACAACCCTATCGGCCAGTCATGCGACACCCCTGGTAAGTATCCTTGCAGTTGGGATGGATGTGGAGTGTGTGATCATGGCTAATTGTTTGCAGGTGGTGAAGGATGCGCAGTGGACTCAGGTCTGAACGGCGGGAACGCGTTCATCTATGAATGTTCAGGGGCTGATGAGTTCGTGTATGTCGCGGGCTGTCGCTGCCCCACTTGCTGTGAGGCCACGACGAGCGGCGCATTCTGCACGTGACAGCAAGACTGAGGTGAATGTTTTTTCGTTGGTTCCCGAGGTGGAGTGCTGACGCGTCCGCCTAACCAGAAGAGTCATGATAAGATGACGTATGGTAATACGTACGTGGTAACAATATGGCGCCTTGCAAGTACATAGAGCAAAAATTGCTTTTTGTTGGCTAGTGACGGTTTGTAAATGCATGGTCCGTTATTCTGGGATAAGTCTGAGGGTTGTTAGACCAGAAGAATGAGTTCACTGGTAAAGTCGTCGTTCCTGAATTAGTGGAGAATTTCCCTCCACGCCCCCATCGATGAATATTGGTGCGGGACGATGAAGAGCAACATTGCAGTGCATTACTCAGTTGCAACATGGATAAGGAATGGGCTGAGTGGGGAGGGCGAATATGGGGTTTAAAGTCATCGTGACTCGAAAGATCGCAGGAGACCGATAAGGATAGAATAGATGCCGTGAGGTCGAACGTTAAGTCGGCACGCGTTTGTTTCTCACAGGACGATAGGAGGCGGTAGAAAGAGATGATGGCGAAGTTGACGCCAGATAAGAGAGAGCAGCGAATGGTGTCAATTGGTTACGTGAATAACACGTGATTTGGCGAAACATGGCGCGACGTTCGGTTTCTGTTCAAGTTGCCTAGTGACGGTTTGAATAGTGTTGACTGGTAAAGTGGTTTTTCCTGAATTACACTGGTGTCAAACCACCCCACGAACCAGTGCGCACTGCATGGCATGCATATAGCTGATATGGGTTGAAGTCGACGAGAGAAGCTCGCCGATAAGGAGCAGGAGCATTGTATAACTTGATGGAAACGAACAAGATCAATCGGTGTTTCAAGTTGTTTCTCAAGAACGATAGGAGGACGTAAGATAAGGGAATTCGAACAGCGGCAGGGAAGGGCTGGCAGAGGCAGGGAGCTGGGTTGCAGTGTGGGCATTTACGTAGACTACAAGTCAAGGTCTCTTGGAATGTGCTTTGACCACGTTTAGGGACAGCACGGGGCCTCAACTGCGGATTTTGAGACCGGATCTTTAGTTATTGCTAGTATACTCGGCAGTTGCATGCCCCAACCAACCCGTTTTCGTGTCCTCGAGGTGACTTGACTATTCCAGTGTTTCGACTTATAATTGGCGGATTAGGGACTTGGCACAGCCACTCGGGCTTACGTACCTGCTCTTTATAAAACCAGGAGGTGAAGAGGAGCGGGTTGGTTAGTCCCATCTTGGTTGAAATGCGTGGACTGACAACCGTAACCCTCGCACTCCTCGGCCTCGCCGCTGCTATACCCGAGCCGCAGCGACGCAAGTCTCTCGCTTTTGGACCTGTTCTCCCTCATGCACGATTCGATACCAGTGCTCACCAGCCTGTACCTGCTTCCCTCTTTTCATCACATGCTAGAGTACCTGTAGACCCACTAGAGGTAGCCAAGTCATTCCTAGACTCTCATATAGACCTAGACAGCGGCGTCACCTATGTCATTCGAGGAGACAGCTACACCGACAAATCTACTGGCGTCACCCATGTGTATGCACGACAAGTCATTCAGGGTGTTCACGTCGTCGACGGTAACATCAACCTGAATATCAAGGATGGCGTCGTCTTGAGTTTCGGTGACTCTGTTCGTAACTTTCCTTGTCATCTATTCCACCCGTCCTTAACACTTACCTCTCTCACAGTTCTACCCCGGCCCGGTCCCGACATCCCACACCCGCAGTGCGCACCCGCATGCTGACTACTGCGCCCGTCTCGATTCCGCTCGTTCCCCCTCCTTCCGCTCTGATCAGCTCCCACTTCATTCACACCAGGAGCTAGAGCATCTCCACTCCTCTAACTGCGCTTCTCTTCCCACCCTGCACTCCGTACCAACACCCTCCGTCCAAGATCATGTCCCCAGTCCACAAGATGCTCCTCGCGCCCTCCTTACTTTCCTCCTCGCTGCTGCACCCTCTTCCACTCTCGCACAAGACATACATGCCCGTTTCGAGGACCATGTCGCCTCCATGACCATGGCTCGTATGTCCACTCTCCTCCCCAATGAACCTGAACAGATGGCTATTACCGGCGCACCCGGAGCCCTCGGCGAGGTAAAGAGCACCATTGCCTGGGTTCAGATTCCCTCTGAAGACGGCACCGTGCATCTTGAGCTCGTACATCGCGTCAGTATTCATTCTGTACATTCATTTGTCAATGCTGACCATCACTCAGTTCGAGGTTGAGATGGAAAACAACTGGTACGAAGCTACTGTGTCTGCCGCCCTCCCCCACCGCATTCTTTCCGTTGTGGACTGGGCAAGCGATAGCCCAATGCCTCTCTACCCCTCTCCCGACTCTGAGGCACAGCTTCCTCCCCTTTCATCCTTCGTGCCTGCAGGATCCAATGTCAAATCATGCTCTGTCTCTTCAAAGAAGGTCGGTGGACGTTTCAGGAAGGGCAAGGCCATTGCCGATCTCCGCAAGATGAAGGCTACGAATTCCTTGCATGGTCCTGCTGTCCCCGCCCTTCCGACATCGTGGTACAACGTCTTCCCATGGGGTACCAACGACCCTGTTGAAGCCGTCGAGAAGAAGGCGATGAGGGAAAGTGATGGTAAGTTAGTCCCTTCTAAATCCGCGTCCCTCCTAACACCCCCGTTTAGCACCAGCTGATACTTTCCCCCTCTCCTACGGACGCGTCCACTCTCCCGAGCTGGGTGACAAGCTTGCGAGCCCCGCAGGATGGCATGCTCTTCCCTGGGGCGTAGACCCCAGTGCTGGCGAGGACATGAAGGCCGCACGTCGTGCACAGGGTATGTCATCTCATGCTTATCCGTACCATGCACCTAACAGATAACGGTAGGAGAATTCTGGCGGACCACCAACACGACGTGGGGCAATAATGTTTTTGCCCACGAGAACTGGGAGGGACGCAGTGCATGGATGTATAACCGCCGTCCGGAGGGTAGCGTCGTTGGTGGTGGTGAGTACGAGCGCTTGGTTCGGTTTTCATTTCTGTGACCCTATGTACCTTCTAGACGACGTCAGTCAGCTTTCGACCGTCCATTACAATTATACGTACTCCCCGGCTGCGCAGGGCACCTCGGAAGAGAACATGGAGGATGCGAAGGCGCACATCGATGCCACTGTCACACAGCTGTTCTACACGAGTAACATGTTCCATGACTTGTTCTACCGGTGCGTTTTATCTCTTTTACTTACTCGTCAGTTTTTCCTGATGTTGATGTCAATAGTTACGGCTTCACGGAGGAGGCGGGCAATTTCCAGCAATACAACTTCGGGCGTGGAGGTGAGGAAGGGGACGCTGTAATTACGAATGCACAGGACGGCAGTGGGTTTAATAATGCCAATTTCATGACCCCTCCAGATGGCCAGAACGGGTAGGTTGTCTCGTCTTGTTCTCCTTCTCGGAACTTATCCATTCCATTGCGCCTTCGTAATTCAAATCCAGCCGATGCCGCATGTATCTGTGGAACACTGCAAACCCCTATCGGGACGGCGATATGGAAGCTGGGATTGTCATTCATGAACTTGCGCATGGTCTTAGCACGCGCTTGACAGGTGGCCCTAAGAACAGCGGGTGCCTTGGCTGGGGCGAGAGCGGTGGTATGGGTGAGGGATGGGGTGGTGAGTATCTCTTTTCGTCACCACCACCAATCTAATCTAATACATTATTGCCCTCCCTCATAGACTTCCTTGCCACCACCATCCGCAGCACCTCTACCTACCAAGACTATGCGATGGGCTCGTGGGCTGCGAACCGCGACAAAGGGATCCGGAACTACCCATACAGCATGGACACGGAAGTGAACCCGAGCACATACAAGACGCTCGACAAGCCCGGATACTGGGGCGTACACGCGATCGGAGAAGTATGGGCCCAAATCCTCTGGGTCGTCGAGCAACGCCTCATTGCCAAGCACGGGTTTAGCGATACGCTCATCCCCCCGCCCTCTGACGCCTCTGCCTCGCTGCAGCACACGTTCTTCCGCGCGGACAAGCCAGGGTTCGTCCCGAAACACGGCAACACGCTGATCGTGCAGCTTGTGGTGAATGGGATGAAGCTGCAGCCGTGCAGCCCGTCATTCTTTGATGCACGTGATGCGATCATCCAGGCGGATCAGGTACTTACGGGTGGGGAGAACTTTTGTGACATTTGGGAGGGCTTTGCGGAGCGTGGGTTGGGTGTGGATGCTAATGTTAAGGGGAGGACGCCTTGGGGTGGAGGAGTTCGAGAGGATGTGAGTGGCTTCTTTCCTTCCCTTTTTCGTTTTTGCGAGGGACTGACGCGCCATTCTTTTGCAGGGCTACAAAGTCCCAACTGCGTGTGGCGGCGACAGCGCGCCCTCACCTACACCCGAACCAGAAGACCCCGAGGACGACTGTGGTCCCTTCGGATGGTGTTGACCAATGACAGAGGTCATTGAATAACACCGATACTCATACCTATACTACATAATAACTCGGCGGAAGGTATTCGTGATATGTTAGATGTCACTTTCTGGATAGATATATATCCGTTATCCCCTCCTTGCTTTGATTCCTGATTATAGGGCGGGTAATCATGCATATGCAGCACTTTATTACTGTAATTTGTTTTGTTTTTACGACTTCGAGCTTGGATCGTGGTATTTGTTTTGTACGATATTGCTTTATCATCTAGGACTGAATACAATAACTGCAGTGGTAACCTATGAACGCTTTGCAACTTTGAAACTTGACGGAACCTTTTCCAAGTGTTCGGCGATGGACAGCGTGCACCACTGTAATCTGATAGACGCGCCACATGCACAGGAAATAGAAGACTGGAACTTCCCACCAATCGATGTCGTTTCAACTGTCTATGTGCCATGCATCGCATTGGCGATGAATGTTTCTATCAAGGGTTCTCGACTTACTTGGGCTCGCTACGCCGGTTCCTGAAAAAGCAAAAACATTGCGTCTTTGCGGTCTTGTTCAAGACCCGACAGGCCTGACACAGCACGAGGAGCTGAGGAACCTGCTTCCAGGCCCCTGGCCAGCCATCTGATACGTCCTTGAATGGCATTGTTGTGGCTTGGTATTATTGTTGGGTCAGGAACATCGGATCTCCTTTGCTTTCAAACAAGGCCATCCATTGAAGTTCTACGCTGTCTTTTTTTCCATTTTTGTCCTTTTCAAGAGCGTAACTCTGTAGGACCGTGACAGGACAAGCTAGTCTACTAAGGGCCTCTGTGCCCTGGTGCTTCAAGTTCTCTAAATTCACGAGTGCCCTGATGCTGAGGAGTCCGCCGCTCCCGCCGGCCGCTTTGCTCGCACAACCTTTTGAAGAAAGAAGACTTTAATACACGTCTAGGATTTTAGGCTATCAGAAGTGGCGTAATCGTAATCTGAACGGTCGCTCGGTCACCTAGGCAGACCGAAGCGGAGACCTGGATCAGGAGACATCATGATATCGTTGCGTAAGTTTTCATGCGTGCGTGTACCTTAGAAGTTCGAAGAGGGTGTGTATGGTTTTTTTGCAAATGTTACGCTGTCTCACGTTCATGGATGGCATTGTTGTGGCTTGGTACTGTTGTTGGGACAGGAACATTGAGTCATTCCCTTGGAGGCTTGATGCCTTGGCAAGTCGGATCAGCTCTCCTTTGCTTCCAAACGATCAGCTGAAAGCGGTGGACAGGTGAAATTCAAGGACCCATGGCATCGTCAATATCAATGTGTTCTCACGTAAGATGGCAGGAGCCGATGATCGTCTACCCAGCGAACACCTCCAGGGCGTTGTGATGTGAAACCCGCCTCTAGGCCATCCATTCCACGTTGTCTTACGTTCACGGATGCCATTATTGTGGCTTGGTATTGTTGTTGGGACAGGAACATTGAGCCATTTCAAGGCTTGATGCCTTGGCAAGTCGGATCAGCTCCCCGCTTTCAAATGGTCAGCCAAAAGCGGTGGACAAGTGAATTGCAAGGTCCCATCGTCAATATCAATGTGGTCTCACGTAAGATGACAAGAGCCGATGATCGTCTACCCAGCGAACACCTCCAGGGCGTTGTGATGTGAGACCCGCCTCTAGGCCATCCATTCCACGTTGTCTTACGTTCACGGATGCCATTATTGTGGCTTGGTATTGTTGTTGGGGCGGGAACATTGAGCCATTCCGGGGCTTGATGCCTTGGCAAGTCGGATCAGCTCTCCGCTTTCAAATGGTCAGCTAAAAGCGGTGGACAAGTGAATTACAAGGTCCCGTCATCAATATATACAATGTGTTCTTGCAACCTAACTCACGGTGACAGGAACCGATGTTCGCCCACCCAGCAAACACCTCCTCGGCGTTGTGATGTGGTCAAACTTCCGCAGTAGGTTTCGATGCGTGAGGGGGATTGATAATAAGTATTGGCGGCAATAGCATTTCTGAAACACGTATCTTTCAGTGCATGATAATCAATGATTGACTTCTAGGGACTCCCTTCTTTCAACTGCACAGACTTATTTTTCTCAGGATCCTCGGGCATAAGAGACTTGGCCGCTTGAAGCGCTCACGACGTATCGCGACAATGTCTGTTACATAACTGGACAGTGCTTGATGGCTCATCAATGCATCGGGTGGACGAGTGTTTCATCATTCGTTTTCGTCGAGCTACTAACCATACCTATATATATTTGTCACCTAGTGCAAGTTTTGAGTACATATACTTACCCCATGATGAGAAGAACGGGACCGAGTAAGTGGTGATTATAGTAGGTGGTAAGCTGTGAACGGTGAGTGAGTGAACGGGATCGACCGTGGAGCGTTTTCTTGTTTGAGTATACCTGGTACCTTCAACCGTGGTGAAACGTGCTGGCGAATCACCATGATTATTGCTTGAAGGTGGAGTGGGTATGGCAATAATGGTTTGCGCAGTCTTACGGAAGTTCTTCTTGGAATTCGGGATGAACGATTTAGCGTTTGTCTTCTTTTGAAAACGTGGTTGCCCCCGGACATCACGTATTTGCGCAGTCTTTTCTACGTTCTTCTACTCGGAATCCAAAGTTCGAATCCGATAGTTTCGCACATGAGTGTCAGCACTTGTCAGCGTCTATGATATAAGCAAAAAGAAATCCTACGTATGTGACTTGAATTGTACTGAGATAGTTGCTTCGATAACAGTTTCAGGACTGGAAATGAAAAGCGCAGAGATGCATCGATGAGTCGTCGACGGAAGAAATTCATCCAATTTGGTATCTCCATCAGGTTGGTCCGATCGAATTCAATACATCTATGTACACTCATCCGAAGTTATTCCCACGAGGTTTGGTGGCGCCAAATTTTTTCTGAACGAAATTTTCCACGTGCGTCATGATATCGATGAAAGGACGGCTTTGCCTCTCAATGAAGTTGATTATAGATCAGCCTATGAAAACACCATTCCTGATATCTCCGCGTTGGCTGAGCTAGAAAAGTTCGATGGTTTTGCTCGTCCGCAAGTCCAGTGAAGCAAGTCCGGGTGCTGATGACGTTAACTTTTTAAAATCCGACAACACTTCATTTCTCTTGGACTAGCGCCTATGTAAATTGATTCCGACTATTCTGGTCCCTTGTGTCTTTGTACGAAAGCGTGCTGCGGCGCAGAATGCAGACATATAAAAAGGATCGATCCATCTGTCTTCCTTGATTCAGGTTCAGGTTCAGTCAGACACACCCCGTTCTTCCTTTCTCGAGCCATAATATAGCCGTCATGCAAGAACTACCCATGGAGCTCATCAACGCCGTTGTTGATAACGTCTCGTCCCCAACAGATCTTCTCCACCTACGTCGCGTAAACAGGACGTACCGAGAACTTGTCACTCCCCTCGTATTCCGTACACTTCACGTGAAGACTAGCGTCCAGAGCGCACAAGACTTCCAGCAGGTCATCGGTACCGCAGACCTTGCCACTCATATTCGGGAAGTTGTCTACGATTCTCGTGACAATGAACGGTTCCTATTTCCTTCAGATGCCCCAGGCAAGTCCACTTCTTATTTGGCCATATGTAGACGGCAATTAATGGTGGCATGTGGCTCTTAGATTCTGATGATGCCCTTGAAGTCGCCGAACTTGAAGACGCGTTGACCGATGCATTCTGCGCGATGACGGCACTTCCCAACCTCGAGCACGTCGAGTTGAACTTTTGGCCATCGTTTATCTCCCAGTCAGGCAAAGAAGTCCAAGAAAGCCCGTTCTGGTTCACAAATAGACAACTCACGATCCTTCATGCCATTTATCACACGATGAAAACGTCTCATATGTCATCACTGTCCCTCAATAACGTAGTCTTGATGCCTGCTCCATGTTACGACTTCGTCTCTTCCCTCACGAATTCGCCCCTATCCCACTTGTCCCTGTCTGTCGTGTCCAACGCTGAAATCAGTGCCTGGTCAGGTTCGAAAGATGTCAACGGATCGCTTGGCGCGCTTTTGCCTCCTGCCAATCCACGACTCGAATCTCTTGTGCTGCATAGCCCTCAGGGGGCATACCACAGCCTCACAACCCAACTTTCTTCATGCTACTACCCATCACTCTCACGCCTTGTCCTCGGCAACATCATCTTTGACCAGCCGCCCTCCGCTGATGGCGTTGAGGCATTTATTCTCAGGCACAAGGATTCCTTACGTCGATTGGAGCTGCAATCATGCGCAAGCTATGTGGGAGGCCCACCAGCTGATGCAAGGCGGTGGTCGAGCATCTGGAAAAGATGGATGGATGGGCTCACTGGTTTGGAGGAGATCGTTGTAGATGGGAATAGCCAAGGGTATGTGATGTTTGATGTTGATCGGGGATTTATTTGTCACAGACCGATTGACGCTGTGGCAGCCGAGGAGGACTTGTCGAGCTTGAAGATGTTTCGAGATGCAGTAGCTGTTCGGAAGTCGTGAGGTGATGGTGTGATCTGTATCATAGCTTTTTTTTTGTTCCACTGATTTTTGTTCGCACCTATACCAGAAGGAACAAGTGTCTTCCTTCGTCCAAGGTCCGCTGCCTGCGGCAGATTACCTATACCCGATGCATTGCATGTGACACGATTGTTGTAGTAGTATTCAACCCAAAAGGTGTATATGATATTCATGATATATAGAAGTACGGAATTATTTCATTCGACCGCACTGGAGACATGAGAATTTAATCTCCTGCAACTTGTCATCACTGCGATGCAGGCGTTGCGCCCTGAGGCCTGAGATTTGGGGATATGCAGTGATCAGTGATCACTCAGGGTAGACGAAAATAGTCGACCGCATAGTGCCGCGGCCAGTTGTTCCGGTTCACTGCCACGATAATAACGATGTCCAGCTCATCCAGTCCATCGACATATCCTTACCATGGAGACAATCTCCAAGTTCAAAGAAACTGACATTGCGTCCATCGGCCTGAGAAGTACGTCGCGGTCATTCCCTCCTCTTACGAAATCCCTTTCTTATCTGCCGCTCAGCTATCGCAACATTCATACCAATTCTAGAGGAAAGAAGGGCAGATATCGAAAAGATCGATCGCAAGACGTTTGTGTATAATGACAAGCGCACTACCAGAAATGAGGTGCGACATTTCGATCCCCCGATTCAGAGGCCTGCTCCAAAGTGCGAGTCCTTGACCATCCCTCGCAGCTTGACGTGTATTACCCGCTGCACCCAACTCTCACGAAGACCGGGAAGACCCCCATCCTAGTGTTCGTCTACGGAGGCGGGTTCAACCTCGGATCACGACAATTCCCCGAACCATACGACATGGCATACCGTGCGCTCGGGGCGTTCTACGCTCACCGCGGCTTCATCACCGTCATCCCGGACTACAGACTCGTCCCCGAGGTCCAATTCCCAGCTGCGTCCGAAGACATCCGCGACGCGGTCAATTGGATTTTCAACAACGTCGACATCATCGGATGCATGCCTGCTGCGCCCGCGCCCGATGTGGATGCTATCTTTGTCATGGGTCACTCGGCGGGCGAAGTGCATGCGAAAGTGTTGGCGCTTTACCCGCCGTTGAGGGATACCACGCAGCCTCGTCTCAAAGGTTTCATCTGGTGTGCTGGTGCTTGGTTCTTTGATGTAGAGGGGGGAAGCTTTCGCGCCGAGGGCCCCGCACAGCAATACTTTGGTTCTGAAGTACAACAGAAGGAGCGGGAACCCAAGGCACTTTGGAATGGTCTATCTGATGAAGAGATCAAGAATCTTCCTGACATCCTTCTTGTCAGAGCAGAGCGAGAGCCTCCGTTTCTGCTGATCGCGTGGGAGGAGATGCTGTCTGATATCGAGAAGCGGCGTGGAGAAGTGCCTCAGACCATCATCTCTAAAGGCCACAATCACATTAGCCCTAATTGGGCGTTATGTTCTGGGCAAGGGGAAGAATGGGGGGAAGAAGTTGCGAAATGGATGAAAGCTAGACTTGTGTGACAACTTCCTCGAGTCTCGGCGACTGTAGATGCAGTTGTTTGACGTGATTGTAATAGAATCCTTTCCAGACCTTCCAGAGCTTGACAAATTAGACAAGACCTCCATTTCCCTAGATCTAGATCCTTTGACTGACGAGTAGCTCGAGGCTGTACAGTAACAAGTCACGGTGACTGTCGTTGTCGCACAGCAGTTCTCAATCAAGAGCATCTATGAAATGCGCCGTTTTCAAGGAATGGCTGGCACCACTCTTGGAAACGAAGGCACGGGAGACTAAGCACCATGAAAGACTGGCTCACGCATCATCCGAGATCAGGCTTCAACCTCGCATCACTGCAAGCAGGCGCAAGCCGGTGGCAGGAAGTAGCACTCATTCGAAAACACTGTATGGTAGATTCGTGTCATTGCAATTGCTTTGCGTATGTGTGGGTTCGTTTCTGCGTAAGGTATGTTTTACATCCGTGTTTCTGTTCATTATCTTGTGGCCAAGGCAGCCAAAAGGATGTCGGTATCGACTTTTGCCGCTGAGATGGGCAGGATAAGCGGATAAGCTCACGATCAGATTATTCAGGCTGGTGCTTACCTTTGAGTACTAGCTGCACGAAGATCTGTGCAAGATGCGGGTGTTCCGTCTCTAGTCGGCGCATGTTTTCTAGAGACAATTTCCATAATACCGCCTGGCACTCTGCAACCACTCGTGCGTTCCGCGGCATGCCCGACAATGCGGAAAGCTCGCCTGCAAGAGTACCAGATACCATTGACTCTTCAATGACGGGGCTGTGCTCTGCAAACTTGTATGATGCCCGCAGGACACCAGACTCGATGATATACAATCCATCGGGAGTGTCTTTGTTCTCCCACAAGACGAAACCTTCTCGAACTGGAAATCGCTCAAAGTACGGGGCAATTTTTCTGAGCGCGTCCTGATCTACGTCATGGAACGATGAGAACGCTTTGAGAAGTGTATTGAATGGCTCAGGAGACATTTCTTCTTTGTCGAGGAATTCTACTGGATAATAAGAATTTTGTTCCAAGAGATGGATTGCATACTGACCACCAGCTATCGTGCGATCTCCGACGTCACGAAGTTGTATTTGCCTGGGAGATCCCGTCAATGACCCCCCAAAGGTAAGTTCAGTCTCTTGGCGGCCAGGAAGCGCTATTGGAGTTGGCCATGACTTCTGAGCCCTAAACCATGCTCTTAAATACGCGTTTTCTGTCCCTACAGGCGCCATGAATGAGCAAGTTCGCCACATATAAGGGGAAAAGCTCACATTCCATCGCATCATTCAAAGTTTTAAAGACCTCCACATATGGCTCTTGGAGGACTCCCACACTGCTCAGTGCTTTGCCACTGGGGTTATCGGCAGTTACGCCACAAAACACCAGCACCACGCCCTTTGCAACGAGCAGGCGCCGTACACGTACGAAGGCTTCTGCGGCGGACATATCCACACCTACTACAAGAGACAAGTCGACCACAACAAAGCGGACGGGATTGCGTTGCCAGTCAGGGCCATCGACGATGTTTCGCAAAGTTTCTTCAACATGGGTGATGGTGCCGAAGAAAAGGAATCCTGAATGCCAGAATCAGTTGCCGCTTCAAGACGAGGGGGTATTCACGTACCCTGGAGACGAAACACCCTCGTCTGCTTTGAGACCTCTCGAATGTAGGCCCTATGTGCCGCAGGCCGTCTCACAGTGGAAATTGCCGAGTCCCCGGCATAGGAAGCGCGTATGCTCCTTCTCTGCGAGTTCTGTATCACAAAGAAGAAACCTATCAAAAAGTATAAATACATTCCACTGAAAAAGCACAACATCACTTACAGCTGACCACGATGCCGAACAAAACACCAATGACAAAGTCCCAGGCCGTCATCGTAACCATGATGCTGATGATCGTGATGTACTCCATTCTGAAGTGTGTCAATTAGCATTACATATCACATTGATGGATAAGAACTAACCTGCTAACTCGGTGCCGTGTATCCCATAACGCCTCCTTCACGAGATCGATGCCGAGTACAAATATCAGGGAGCTGACGACCATGACAGCTATTCAAATCATGAGAAAAGTTAGCCTATGATGTAAATAACTCCACATACGGATGTACGCTATAGGTCCAGTCCCTATCATCAGCAAGATAGACGTAGCGACCGCGAGCAAGAAGCCAGCGAGACGCGTCCCGCCGCCCACACGGTAGAACCTGATGAGTCAACCAGTCAGTCATGTACTACCACGAGGTATAACAGTTTGCCTCACAGTAATGTGTTTACGTATACAAGATAGTTTGGCCTGCGATGTGTGAGCGGTTACTGACGAGCGTTAGCAAGTAACAACTCACACTGTGCCTAGGAATCCGGCGAGCAGATTCGAATACCCATGTCCTACGAGTTCCTTATTAGTGTCGACGTCCTCGTCCAGGGACACCGCTACATGCGTGTTAGTTGTTAAATAAGCATCCAGACTAAGAAAAGACATACCTAACGCCGGAACATTCAAAGGTGGGTGCAAAATATTGAAGAACAACCTGAAACAAATCATAAGCGAAGTGACAGTCTGATATTTTGAATTACCTACAGGGCAAACTGTATCGGCAGTGTCGCCCATAGGGGTGTGAACTTAATCAACCCGAAGTCTGTTCACGTAGGCACGGAATGAGCCATATGGTCCATCCCTAACAGACGGAAACTTCCTCACCGAAATATGAATAAAATCCATACCATTTTTCCTCCATGCCTCCAGCTCCTTCAGCCGAGTCAAAAAGCCAGCCGTCCCTCCTCAAGGCACCAAGATCAAGCTGTGCAGCGACAACGACGACATAAAATACAGCTGGTATGATTATGAAATCTGAATTGTTTGTCGTGTGCTGAAGTGAGCACACTAATATGCGGGTCAGTAATCTTGGACGTACAGATGGGGAATACAAGCTGGTGCTTCCATCGCATTGTGATGACTCTCAATAACACTGCTAGGACAGCAGGAGGGACCCATTGCGCAAGGGCGTGTGTATTGAGAATCAAGTAACGAAGGGTCTCCAGTGTCGGCGGATCAAGTGCATCGGATGGCAGACGTGTGCTCACTGTGAGGCTGTATCATATTGTATTAATCAGTCGACTTCCTGCCACTGCGAGGAAATCGGAACATACCCAGTGATGATCAAGAATATACCAATACCTCCGATACATCTATGTAGGCCTCATCAGTGCTGATCCCCGCCGGCTCTGAAAGGAACTTACCCGACAAGAATATGCCGCGGGAAAAATCCTATAAGCACGCCAAGACGCAGGTACCCGAGGAGAAAGAAGGTTAGCCCTGCGGAGTCACATCCGTGAGTGAACACCTGATAGCCAAATCAACACGTGGCCCACCGGTCAGCACGGACGAAATGGCAAACGACGCGATGGTCGTGGCGATGATTTCTTTCGGGTAGTCTTCTCCGATGTCACGTGCGATGGTGGTTGCAAGGATGTGAAAGAAGGGCTGCACAAAAAAGGAAACCCATTAGAGAAGGGACGTAAATCCGGGGTAAGCAGGAGTAATCAAAATGCAAACGTGCCAAATAGGTGGTTCTTAGAAAGGCGGAAAACAGCAAATATCGTGACAGGAACACGCAAAGTCAAAAAAGAATTCGTAATATTGAACGTGCAAAAGCAAAAGAGGAAAGGAAGTAGATTTTAATGCGAAGCGTACGTACCACAACCTCGATCATCATACTGCCATTAGCACCCACAAAACTGCTTCCTCCGAGACAGTAAACAAGTTGCGCCACCACCGTGCTGTATTCCGATCAGAAATCATAGTTTTCAATAACGGAAGGACGCACGAGACGAAGAACATCGACACTCCCATCCCGCCCAATCCAGCAAATACACCAGTTGCAGGAAAAATAATCATTCCATCTGTAACAACCATCAGCAGCTGATCAATGATACACTGAATAGGGAACACCGAAAAACGCCAAATAGCCCACGAATGCCGTTCATATTATGTATTAGGGGGAGGGGGGAAACATAGCCACCCAGGGATTTGAAGTAATGATGACAGTACCAAGGGCCATCAGACGCAAAGAAAGGAAGCGAAAAGGCGACATCAGAATGTGACTTACATGAGACTCCATCAAGAATATTGAGCAACGTGCCCAAGAGCACAGCGGGTAAGCTTTTTAATATGGAATACCCGAGTTCTTTGGGATGATTTTTATGTGTCTTGCCTATCAGCCCACACATGAGGCTTGACAAACGTTTTGAAGATGACTTTGGGTGCTTCGAGGGCGATGAGTGACCATTCATGGTATTCACAGTGCCACTTGTGAGTGGAAGTAGGGGACTTGTTTCTGTAACTGGTGAAGAAGTAAGACGTGGAGCTTCAGATCGAGCAGACATGCTCTGGTTGACCGTGGCTTCGTGGTGCGCTAGAGGGGTAAAGTCTTGTGGCTGCTTATGTTGTGGCGTCAGCATTGGAGTTTGCGAGGGTGGTACTCTAGGCATGGAACCATCAGCATATCTGGAGAGTAGAATCGAGAGTGCTGAGGGCGTAGCGGTAGGATGAGACATGTCTCTCCTACGAGGAGTTGCTATGCCGGACAACAAGTTTTGGACAGTGTTGGAGGAGTCCACAGTGGAGGTCGACGCCGAGAGGTCAGAGCTCTGGGCGGAGAACTCTTTCGAGGAGGGTGCAAACGATGATGGGATATTTGGGAGTGACCCAGATCCAATTTGAGGAACTGGATTATAACCAGAGGGAAAAATGAAAGAATCGCGTGAAGGTATACTCTCTCTCGTAATTCCTGAAGGGGATACTGGCAGTTGCACTTGTTTCTGACCATGGGCGAAGGGAGAAGACGAACGTGCGCCATGTTCTGCCGTCGAAGTCAAATCGTGGGTGACAGGTGAGTATGAGCCCCTGGAAGTAGAAAACAGCCTCATAGAAAGCTTGACGGTGCTAGCACGGATGTCGTCTTGAGAGTGGGGTGTGACCGACATAGACGGAACATAACTCCTTGGTTGAAGTAGGCTGCAATTGAATTTGAAAAGTTAGGAGATTGAATACACATAGAAGCATGTTCAGGTGACCGTATGCCAACTCATTATAACGTATTATGTTGCTATTTGGACTTACCCAGCTCTATGTAAAGGTGAATCATCCTGCGGTGGGGAGAGCATGCGAGGAATGTCGTGCTTTGTCGCGTCATTTGCATGCTCAGGTCCGATGTCATTACTGGGGCTTCGCGAAGAGAAAGGCAGCCTGTAGTTGCCGTCACCGGCGACAAAGGACATGAGAGCACGGATTGTAGATGTCGATATGGTCTGTCTTGGTTTGTTGTGGTGATGTAGAGGAACGATCTATTCCAGTATCATTAGAATTTCAACAACTTGGCGTAGGGAAACTGATAATTGTGGCAACCTCTCTTTCGGCGGAATGTTCCGTTACCGAAGTCAGTGACCAGTGGTACCTGCACAATCTAGATCCAAGAACCGGCCAAGCTACCGCTATTTCGTCACCACGGCGGTGACCTTCACCACCTGACAGAGTTTGACGTAGAACTTTATTTACACATGTACAGAACCCATCAGAATAACGGTCAAGTGCGCAACTTTGGCAAGTAATTGCAAGATCATTACGCTTGACTGCGACGGTGGTGCCCACACAACCCCATCCTCACCCGTTACCCTCAAGGTCGCATCTTAATTATTATTAAAGATTAATGCAGCGTGCCACCAATCATCAATAATTCTTCGCAAGGTTCAGGTCCTTCATTGAACGACGACATCCAGCACGCAGCTTGAATTCGTATGACGATCGTCATCGGCGGTATAGTTATTCTTGATCATCCACTTGGGGACATGAACGAACTTTCTGGCAGAACCGCAACTCTCTTGCCAAAGCAACTCGCTAGTTTCCGTACTTGATTTTGATAATGTGTCTACGACTGTGGGTCGGCTCCTCAGGTTGTACTTCGAGCGGAGTTATGACGTGATGAATGATCATTGACGCCGAAGAGGAAGGTCCCATGACGGTTGGCGCAAGTTAATGTCGGACAAAACGAGCGAGGCAAGCAACTCAGATGATGTGACTTACAATATGTATCAATTGTCAGTAAAAGAGGGGTTGCAGAAATTGGTAAATTTCGGTTGTTGTGACGTCTGAATTATTTCGTTGGATGGTTGGATGTTGCATCTCTTTTTCAGTACTGCCGGTGATATCATATCATGCATGGCTCCTGAAAGGACTTAGAAGATATCGCGGGTTGGAGCCCTGTCCGAGTTACGCTCGTGAAGGTCCAGGTCAGAATTCGAAGTTCGCAATCGAGGGCAAACTGCCGGATCTAAAAGTTCAAACTGCTCATTGAGCTCTCATCGAGCGGAGTTTGTACGCAGCCGAGCGCGTAGCATCGCTCAGATGAGTGCGCGATTGAAGTCTCTTTTTCAGCTGTTTTGTAGATGCGTGACTTGCATGAATGTTACGTAGTCACAAATAGTCACACATCGACATTCAGCACCTTCTGAACGTTCGACAACCATGTCCAATACCATCGCCCTGCACGTCATTTCCTCTTGCAAAAGATGATAGGAATCTAATAATTTTATCTACAGGTACCCCCTTTCAAACTTTACCTTTAGGTGAGCTGCAGTGTTTCGTGCATAGGCTGCCCTCAGATCCTAAGTTGTAAACTCTAGCACAAAAGAAGCGCAGCCAGAGGAGGATCCTTCCGTGTCTGCACGACTGCAGCGCCTTCAGAACAACTATGAGGATTTTGGGATGCGTCGTACCGTCGAAGGAATCCTCGTTGTGCATGACCATGGTCACCCACATATCCTGATGCTCCAAATTGCAAACGCGTTCTTCAAGCTGTACGTTCATGTTCCGTATTTGGTTTGGAATAGGCTAATCATGTGGACAGGCCCGGTGACTATCTCAAACCGGGTGAGGACGACATCGAGGGCCTCAAACGGCGCCTCGACGAGCGCCTCGCGCCGCCAGTAGAGTCTAAGCAGTTCAACGCGTCACATGGCGTCGACAACGAGTGGGAAATTGGGGATTGTCTTGCGCAATGGTGGCGGCCCAATTTTGAGACATTTATGGTTGATTCATCTGCATTGTATAAACCAATTGGAGCTAAGCCACCCCTTAGTATCCGTTTGTGCCAGCACACATCACGAAGCCAAAAGAGTGCAAAAAACTCTTCCTAGTACAGATGCCTGAACGAAGTATGTCGCATTCCCGTGCCATACTTTTCATTGACCTTGTATTCATCAACAGAGGTCCTTGCTGTCCCGAAAAACATGAAACTCCTCGCGATCCCTCTCTTCGAGTTGTATGATAATGCTGCACGGTTCGTCTTCACATTCTCAACAAACTTAAGAATGCATCCTTCATCTTGGTAACGTCATTTAATCCTAGATATGGTCCCCAGCTCTCCGCGATTCCGCACCTACTGTCAAGGTAATCGTCCATTCAACCTGCACTACATGAATTACATACTTATCAACCCGTGATTCACGCAGATACAACTTTATTTACCAGTAGAACGTTGACTCTGCGCCTTCTTTAGAGCATAATCCACCTCAAAGAGACCCATCACGTTGCCGTCCGCGGTATGCACAACCGGAGCTGATGCAGGCGATGGGCATGCACTTGGCATCGTCACACATGGGTAGCGAATGAATTATATCATTCCTATAGTTTTGTTGTAGCTCTCGAACCCACTGTTTTCGTTAGTTTAATGTGATTGACTGCATTCACAATCCGATAGGTACGCTATTAAGCCTCGCCATAGTGTCTTTTGACTCTTTGCGATCGACATCACAACTTAAACCTACCTATGTGCTGTGTGTGGAGTTAGCCGGGGGTTCTGCTTTAAGCGTGAATGTCAGGCACAGACGCATGACGCCAACGAGGCTGCCTGCCTTTCGGCACTGGCGCTGTTTAGAGACACTTGCATTGTTCCACAATTGCCCTCCGACTCGTTCCCACTTTCGATAATTACATACCATGCCTCCAACAGATCTCATGAAACGATCACCTAATCCTGCCACCACCACCAACTCACCTGTAAATGTCAAGCTTCTGCTAATCGGAAACGCCTCAGTGGGGAAGAGTAGCCTGCTCCTGCGCTTCTCCGACGAGCAATGGCTTCCCGAGGATGAAGCAACCGCAACTATTGGCGTGGATTTCCGTGTGCGTTTGTCATTGTATAGAGGATGAAGCTATGTACTGACGCTGGTGGCCATGGGTATAGGTGCACAAGATGGAACTGAACGGGCGGAAGGTGAAGCTCAGTATATGGGTGCGTCGACCCCTTCTTCCTTTCCTCTACAAATCTGTACAATTGTGGGTTGATGATGTCTGATGTGGTTCTGCAGGATACAGCTGGTCAAGAGCGCTTCCGTACAATCACATCCTCGTACTACCGCGGTGCTCAAGGGATCATACTTGGTACAGTCTTACTTCCTCATACAAGACAAAGCTTCGGAGGCTGATAGTACTTCGCCTTGGTGCAGTTTATGACGTAGCAAATCGCGAGACATTCGAAGCGCTTCCGAAATGGTTTTCTGAAATCGACACCTATGTCTCAACAACAGTGCCGAAGATTATCGTTGGGAATAAGGTCGACAAGGTACCTGCTATTTTCTCTCACTCTCATCCTTTCATTGTCTTCGCACCCTGCCCATACACTTGGCAGTTCATGTCTCCACCCATCTCTGCTCGTCTATCCCGTAATCGATTGTTAACCTCGTACAGGAAAACTCCCGTCAAGTTCCGACCACCGAAGGTGCTACTTTTTCCGCTCGTCAAAATGCCCTCTTTGTCGAGGCCTCTGCAAAGACCGCTATTGGGGTACGCGAGGTATTCGAGGAACTCGTAGGGCGAATTCTTGAGACCCCAGAGTTATGGGCGCCTGTGGCACCAGACACCAATGCGGGACTTATGAAGCGGGGAGAGGATGGCATGCCCGGGACGATTGATCTGGGACGCCAAATGGTAGTGGCCGATGATGGGGGGAGTTGTTCATGCTAGATTCGATACGTGAGGAGTCATTGCTGCTTGAAGCGCCTCCACGTTCGGTGGTAGAACATACGCGGGTCGATGTGTAGTGCGACGCTGATTGCTGTTTGTGCAGATAGATTCACATTCAAGGACACGAATGGTATACCTTGTTTGACCTACTTCTCTTACTCAATGCATGTACTATAGACATACGCTTAACTACATATTCACCAGTTCAGACAATCTAGTCCCGCCTCACTAGTCCAAAATAGGCGTACTACCTGCTCGGAGCCTCATTGTCGCCATGTTTCAGTGGAACTTTGTGTTTACTCTCATGACGACATATTTAGTGAGAGGAAAGGGGATGTATGCATAGAGTGCAATGTTATTGGGATTTGGGCGAACGCCCCGAAGGACGAACCGGCCTGAGAGTGGCTCTAGGTGATCTGAAGTGAACCGCGAGGGCGGGTGGGCCACCTCGCAACCAGATCAGTAGGAATCTAGGTACCAACCATCACACAATGTAGACTATTTTACTAAGTGTCTATGAGTGAAGTAAGAGGCTAAAAGGCTAAAAGGCTGCAAGAAACTGAGAGATAACGAAGAAAAGGGAGTGGCGGGTGGGGAAAAGAAAAGAAAAGCAGAAGGCAGCAGGCTGGCTGGAACCTGCTACAGCGCAGTGCGGAAACAAGAGAGCCACGTGCCGCACTACCATGCCACAGTAGGTCTGGATTCTATGCCGCCTCGTTCCTCGGCTGCTTAGAAACACATGTTAGCGAAGCGGTACATGAACTGTAAAGAGCAGCAGCCCCTTCACAAACTATATCCATATTCCCCTTATTTTGTCTCTAATCTTCGACTTGAGGCTAATGGCTCCAAACCCAGTGAAGGTATGTGTTCCATTGTCTTTCACCAGTTGGGATATTGGGACGTATTTACTGAGTCAGAACTCGAAGAGAGTGGCTATCATTGGCCCGTCTGGGATGGGGAAGACCTCTCTCTTCAATATGCTTTGTGGGGCGAATGCTCCTATTGCGAGAGACGCACCCTATTGCACGGCAGAAGAAAAAGAAACTACGTGTAACCTTGACAATAGACACGCGTGCATAGTACGCGACACGGGAGGCTTCCCCGAAGAAGGGTCTAGGAACTTCATAGCGAACTTTTTCAAAACATCGAAGACTGAGGAACTTCAGAAACGTCTGAAGAAACTTGTGAGGGAGGAAGAGCTACACCTCCTGATATATTGCATGTCGGCGAAAAGCAGGAATAAGAAGAAATTGCACGCGGCACATTACAGTATGTTCAAATCGGTTGGCGTGCCCATTGTAGTAGTTGTCACCAATTTGGAGTTGTGGAGCCACCCCTTGGAGAGATGGTGGTCGATGAATGAAGCACTGTTGAATGAAATCGGTATGGACTCCAGTGCTGGACACGCATGCGTTACCACACTACCCATACTAAATCTTACGGGAACGGAAATACCTCTCCACTATGAATCCCAGCGGAAAGTCAAAGTCCTCATAGCAAGTAAAATTTACGCATCATCAACTTCCCCAACTACACAAGAGGAAGCCCAACCAGATTCCGCACCATCCCCAACTACACAAGAGGAAACCCAACCAGAATCCGCACCACTATCTTACCTCGATGTCAGTGCTCTCACGTTTCACTCCTCGCCTTGCTCATAGGTCCATAACAGACCGATGCTACAAATCCTTTTGCAATCAGTGACATCACCGAGGAGGGACGCAATAATCCATATGACGACTTTTTCAATGTAAGACTTGTGTTTTGTCATGCAAGAGCATAGCGCTGACAATCACTACTCTTCAGTCTTCTCATTCATCTCTCCATTTGCCATTGTCTGGTCCCTCCCTCATACGCCTGTTTCGGAGCGCCTTCGTCCCATCGCAAGAGCGCTTTAAGCGCCGTTTTCTTAAAAGACGTGCTCCTTCACCATCCTCTCCCTTAGAACCCTCCACGAACAACGAACCAACCGAACCAACACCAGATGGGAAAGTAAGAGTCGGAGAAGAGCGCAACAAGGATGTTGACCTACCCGATGTAAGTCCTATCTCGCCTTTAGTAGTGCACTGGCACCTCAACATGGTGGGCTATCAGTGTTCCGCGAATATAAAGCCAGATCCCGCCAAAGAGAACAAAGGAAAACAACAACAAGAACCTACCGATGCAGAAACCCTTCCGTCTGATGATGCATCTTCCACCACCGAGTTTGACACCAATGAAAATAGCACACTCTGGAAGGTTCTGCGTGCTCGAGGGAAGTATAACACAACGCAAATGACCCACGGCCCCTCTCGCGAGGTCGTATATGCTTGTCGCAAGCAACAGGTAAGCTTCAGCCACATTGCGTGTACATTTTGGTTCTTAGTAGAGGTGGAAATAACAGGGTTATGTGGCATGGAAGCCGAAACGTAAGGCAAAGTCAGCGACTCTGACAACCGGTGCTCTTACTACCGCCGCTCAAGCAAGCGGCTCGTCACAGGCGGGTCCATCTTCGCATGGACGTCCTGTACACGGACATACCTCATCGCTAGGACAAGCAGGGGTATCATCGCAATCTATCGCTGGATATGAGGATCAACCTTTGCAAGTTGCAGGAGGTCTCGCCACCTATTCCATGGATGATTTATCAGGTTCGGACTCGATACAAGGCTCCTGCAACAAGTTCCTTGACCGGATATGCTTTCCCCGTTGACGTTACGCGGATCAATAGCGTCATAGTTTCGGCTGTGCTTAGCTTGCGTTCGTTCGTTTTTGGCCAGTTTTGTTACTCCCGCTCGCAAACAGCCTTATACTGTTTGATTTGCAGTATTCTGGGATTCAAGAGGTTTGCACAGCAAGCCGCACAACGCCCCTCTATTGGCGGTTTGGAAATCGGGCCTCAAGTTCATATTTGACGATCGAGTAAACCAACTTACACACTCTAAGCGTAAATATTCGCCACGGCTAAGCCCTTGGTCTGTCCAATTTGCCTCTTGCGAATTACGTTTGCGTACACGTTATCGTTCAACTGCTTCTCAATAATCAATGCCGATCCTGAAGATGCCTTCATGAACACGCCAACAAGACAACAGCAGAATTCATGCGTGATCCCTTCAGGCTTCCTTAAACCGATTTGATATCAAACATCCTTATGCAAGGCAAGGGTGGAACACGTCGGTCGTGTCCCAGACTGTAGTGTCGTGCCTTGCGACCTCTGACATGATCTAGTTCACCTTCTGCAATGCGTTCATCACACAGAACCAAGTGGCTGGTACTTGAGCTCGCGACGAAGAATTTTACAAGTGAGAATTTTTGCTGAGGCAACATGGTACAGAGTCAAAAGAACTGGAAACAAGCAGTATGGGATGGTCTGTGGCCCCAGTATAATGAAGGCTTTTACTGTGAAGATGCGGGTGTTCTCACCTTTCCACTCAAACTGTGACTATACAGTATTATACGCGACGCCGAGAAGTGGCATGTGGATTGTCTGCGCTCCATTAGTCTCAGAAACGAACATGACTGGCGTTGCACATCGATTTGAAATGTCTCGAGAAACGGCGCTAATCCCTGGTTTTCAAACTCTCACCGGTGCCGGCCTCCAATGGCGACCTATGTCAGCAAACGCAATAGCCCGTCAAACTTACCTCAGCACTCTTGATAGCATTTGCAACCCCCCAAAATATTGGTACACTGCATGCAGTGATCAGTGTAGTTCATCTCGTTCATGTGAAATGAAACACGAAGTAGGACCCACAAAAATCCTGAGTTAGTTTTCCTGATAGTCCATATGTAGTTTCACGCTGGAAGCACTGCCACGAAACCGGAAGCCCAAGCAACTTGAAGGTTCAAATGAGCTTATGGGACTCACCAACCTGTGTACACTAAGTTGAAGTTCTTGATCATCTACTGGGAATGGCACCCGGAGGATAGTTGCGTAGAGTTAACCCGGGATATTCCGGGACGTGTTCAGTCAAACGAGCCGGACTTGATTTTAATGATCAGTGTCTACGACTTTGGCTTGGTTCCTCAGGCCTCAGGTTACACTCCGAGAGGAGTTATAGTTACAAATAGTCACATCGACATCGACATTGAGCAACTTTCAAAACATTCGACAACCATGTCTAACACCATCGCCTTTTGCACGTCATTTCCTCTTGCAAAAGATGATAGGAATCTAACAATCATATCTACAGGTACACTTTCAAATTTTACTTTCAGGCGAGCTGTAGTGTTTCGTGCATAGACTGCCCTCGGATCCTAAGTTATCAACTCTAGCACAAAAGAAGCGCAGATAGAGGAGGATCCTTCCGTGTCTGCACGACTGCAGCGCCTTCAGAACAACTATGAGGATTTTGGGATGCGTCGTACCGTCGAAGGAATCCTCGTTGTGCATGACCATGGTCACCCACATATCCTGATGCTCCAAATTGCAAACGCGTTCTTCAAGCTGTACGTTTATATTCCGTACTTGGTTTGTAATAGATTAATCGTGTTGACAGGCCCTGTGACTATCTCAAACCGGGTGAGGACGACATTGAGGGCCTCAAACGGCGCCTTGACGAGCGCCTCGCGCCGCCAGTAGTTTAAACAGTTCAATACGTCACATGGCGTCGACAACGAGTGGGAAATTGGAGACTGTCTTGCGCAATGGTGGCGGCCCAGTTTTGAAGACATTTATGGTTGATTCATCACCATTGTATAAACCAACTGCAGCTGAGCCATCCCTTAGTATCCGTTTGTGCCAGCACACATCACGAAGCCAAAAGAGTGCAAAACTCTTCCTAGTACAGATGCCTGAGCGAAGTATGTTGCATTCCCGTGCCACACTTTTCATTGACCGTGTATTCATCAATAGAGGTCCTTGCTGTCCCGAAAAACATGAAGCTCCTCGCAATCCCTCTCTTCGAGTTGTATGATAATGCTGCAAGGTTCGTCTTCACAATCTCAACAAGCTTAAGGATGCATCCTTCATCTTTGTAACGTCATTTAATCCTAGATATGGTCCCCAGCTCTCCGCGATTCCACACCTACTGTCAAGGTAATCGTCCATTCAAGCTGCACTAGGTGAATTACATGCTTATGAACCCGTGGTTTTTGCAGATACAACTTTATTTACCAGTAGAACACTGACTCTCCACCTTCTTTAGAGCATAATCCACCTCACCGTGTTACCGTCTGTGGTATGCACAACCGGAGCTGATGCAAGCGATGTACATGCACTTGGCATCGTCACACATTGATCGCGAATGAATTATATCCTTCTTATATTTTTGTTGTACCTCTTCAACCCACTGTTTTCGTTAATTTAATGTGATTGACTGCATTCACAATACAATAGATATGCTATTAAGCCTCGCCATAGTGTCTGTCGACCGTTTGCGATCAAGATTACAACTTGAACTTACCTCATAATGAGCTGTGTGGGGTTAGCTGGGGGCTCGTGTTCTGTTTTAAGCGTGATTGTCAGGCATAGCTGAGGCGCATGACGCCAACGGCTGAACGAGACTGCCTGCCTTTTGACACTGGCGCTATTTAGAGACACTTATATTGTTCTACAAACTACCCTTTGACTCATTCCCACTTTCAATAATTACATTCTATGTGATACTATCGCTTCTTTGTTCGAGTACGAAAATATCAGATTCAACGATCTGATCTACAGGATGGAGGACAAAGGAGTATATGTAGCTATATGGGCAAAGCCCCGCAGGGGTTTTCGGCTAGAAACATCGCTGTGAACCTAAGAGAGAGTTTGGAATGAGCCGCTGGGGCGGGATGGGCCTCAGCAGCGTAGTGAGAAATGGATGATATCTCAAGGTTCGAACAGCAATGCGTCGAGCAATTTATGGAAATGATAATTATAACTATACATGTGGGCGTGATCGGTTGGTTCTGCTCGCATTCTGAGGATAAGAGTGACGAGACGCATGTTGCTGAAGGGAGTGGTGGGCGGGAGTAAAAGAACTACTGGTAAGAGTACCAGTCGTTAGCTTTGCGAGTGGATGTACGAAGCAAAGAAGAGATAATCAAAAAATGCTCACGCCACATAGACTTAATTCTATGCGCGTACTCGTGCCTCGTTCTTGCTTAGAATACAATCTATGTGATACTATCGCTTCTTTGTTCGAGTACGAAAATATCAGATTCAACGATCTGATCTACAGGATGGAGGACAAAGGAGTATATGTAGCTATATGGGCAAAGCCCCGCAGGGGTTTTCGGCTAGAAACATCGCTGTGAACCTAAGAGAGAGTTTGGAATGAGCCGCTATTCCCATAATGTAAGGAGCCCGCGACGCGTTGGGCGAAGACCGGACTCCCAGAAACAAAGGAGCGGGGTAGGTACTTACTTTGATTAACGAATGGGTGGCATAGTGTAGCGCGTGAAAGGTTCGAGAACGGGCGTATCTTGTAGATAGGGAGCCATAACCATAGCGTGTTGACGCAAGTAGATGGTGAAGGCTTCGCTTGACCAACGTCCCATAGACTTGACAACGTCAAATGGGACGCCGCGCAACAGGTACTCTAGGGTGCCTCCAATTCTGATTCCGTGACCTTTCACATTGGGAAGATTGTGGCGCTTCGCGAGATCACTGATTGTTTTGAGAAAGGTGGACCTGGTGAGGGGCCTCAGGCCTAACTTCTCGTGTCTCCAAGCAAAGAGGTGGTCATCGTCTGCTGGGTTGTTGACCATGAGATGATTTAGCAAAGCTGACTTTGGGTCAGAGAAGTCCGACTGATCTGCCCAGTACACATCCTCACCGGTATTGGAGGTTTTCGTCCGGGGAATGCGAATTTTGGAGGTGCGAAAACCATGCCTGTCTTCCGCGTCTAATGTAACATCACGACGCTTGATATGCTCGTTTGGAGCGAAAGCCTTGATGGTTTTGGGAACGAATTCTCCAAGACGCGCTAATGAGTAGAAGGCACAACATAAGCAAGCGAAGACGGATGCGTCGAGAGGAGCTGTTAAGTCTAGAAGGGAGTGAACCTGAATGAGAAGACTAATGGTGAATGGTTCACGCTTAGCACGTTTGGAAGAGGGAGGAGCTAGCTTGATGGCGCCGTCAAGTGCTGCTTTCAGCTCTTCGTGCTGCAGCTTCCATGATTGACCATGTAAGATATGCCAGGCGCGTATGGCGAAAACGTAGTTGGCTAGCGTTTTTCCTGAGTAAGAGCCAGCGCAGCTTGAGATGAAGGCTAATATGGTGAGTGTGTCGACTGGACAGCGCTGACCTTCTGGTATGGATCTGATGTCGCAGAAAACATGAAAGACTAGCAGACCGGCGCCGTACATCTCCTTCGTGTTCTGAGTCCAGGATGCATCTATGACTGTGAGGACCCGTTGGATGTCATCATCTGTAAGTGCGAGGAGTTTACCATCGGCTGATCTCGCTGAGCGGCTTTCCAAGGGTAGCCAGAGTCGTAATCGTTCACGAGCGGTACAGTGTGGGCGGAGGGAAGAGATTGCTGGCGTTAAGCCAACCTTGTAGGGTTGCGGCTTGGAAAGTGAGGAAGGAATCAAGTTGGGATGGGGACCCGTGAAGCGATGCTTATCATGATTCTGCTCTTGAACTGAGGGTGCGGAGTGAAGGAAGGTGGCAGGAATGGTAGAAATTAGGTGTGAGGCGACGAGAGGCATCGGGGAGGAGATGACCGAGGAACATTGATTATAAGTTGGGTTCGGGAGAGTGTGGGTCGGTAATGAGGGAACGTAAGTCATCTGGGATGGGTATGTTGGGGAGACGCGACTCGGGGGGGCCGTAGATACCTCTTGATGGACCATCAGCGGGGTTAGATCCACTGGTGATGTATACTGGGTGGAAAGTGTATGTAGTTGGCTGCTCATGGAGGAAGATGAAGATGCGTCTGAACACTTGATTGACTGCCACATTGCGGCTGCGTCCGTTCTTCCAGCCCTCGATGACTCCTTGGTTGTCACCATAGAGGTGGTAATGCCTCTCTGGTCTATCCATGGCGATAACGAATCGAATGAGAAGCTCGAAGCCGATGGCTTCAGCCCATCCGATGTCTCTCTTTCCTTCGAGAGTGGCCCAGTTGGTTTGTAATTTCCACGCCTTCCATCGTGATCCAATAACGATGCCAATTCCGAAGCCTGAGCTTGCATCAGAGTAAGCATCGACGTCGAACAGTGTGAGTGGCTTGGGAATATTTCTTCCAACGAAAGGGCTGTGTAAAAGAGTGAGCCACCAGTTGATGTCGTCGGACAAACCTTTGGCTGGTCGGTGTGGGACAAAAGGGTGAGCCGCTCCAAGCTGCAACATGACCTCGAGGCGGGTGAGGTAAGCACGGCCCTGAGGGTAGACCAGCGTGGTATGTAAGAGCTTCCCGTACAGTTTTTGTACGTCAATAAGTGTGTGCATCGTGTGAGATTGCCATTCGCACAATGCGAGACGGTATTTACTCTTCTTATCCTCTGCCAGAAAAACCAAACCCTGTTGTAAGTCCCAGGTGATGCCAATGTACACGTTAGAATAGGCAAAGTCCGCATCTTTGGAAACTTCCCAGGGTATACCGAGATCTGCTGAGATCTGGTCAACGTCCGCGAAATTAAAAGTAAATAGTTTATCTTCTTCCGAACGTGTAGATTTAGCCGATAGATCAGCGATGGGAAAACGACAGTCTTCGGCAAATTCCTCCATGGTTCCATCGTCGAAGATGTGTCCACCGAACCAAATTCTGCTACCATCTTGGTGCTGGCCTCTCGTGATGATATCACGGTGATGCTGGGCTCGTTGAATATTGAAAAGGTCAAGGAACTCTCTTCGTATCCGAATGAAAAGATGGTCATCGACCCATCTAATTGCTGGGCCAATGCCTTCTGATCTGAATATATCCAAGCTAGCGTCGGCGACTGAACCGTATGTGCCCGCTGATGGAGAGGTTCCAAAAGACATGCAGGTGTCAATGCAAAACTGATTATCGGAGATCCTTGCAATCGCTCCTGGCCATTGTGTAGGATGTAAGGGTATGGTACGATAAGCTTCGGAAACGTCGCGGGTGGCCAATTGAGACCCAGGCGGTAAACAACTAATAAGGAAAGCGAGCGCGTGAAAGGTCCCCCAAGTGGAAGGGAATTTGTCCGGGTCGATGTAGGAGTTGATCGAGGGGTTGGGAAAATTAGTGGAGGTAGCGTGCGGAAAGGAATAATCTTGAATGACTCGAAACCGACCTGGTCGGCCTGATTTGGGTATGATGGAGAAGGGGGATGACTGAAATGGACCAATAAGAGACTCAATCTCTGCAGCTGTATAGGGACCGATGTAACGTTCTTTTTGGATTTCTGATTTGATAATGGACATGAACTCGTGTGCATATGTACTAATGGAGTCTTTGTTTGGAGGGGATTGGGTGGTCTTAATAATTGGAAAATCAAGCACGAAACCTGAACGAAAACTAGCGGAAAGATCTGGGTATCTCTCGTTGAGTCCGGCACGACTAAGGTAACTATCAAAGGCCTCCACTTTATATGGGGTGAGGGGTCTAAGTGTTCTGCGCTCGAGGGCAAGTTTGCACTCCGTGAGAGGAGGAGCCACAGCCAGAACAGAAATGACGTCGGCTGTGGGTGTCGTCTTGACAGCCTGCAATTCGTTGCCAGTTGCCGCAGATGGAACGACCATCCCGCATGGTGAGGACTTTGCTGAGCCGGGTGGCCAGGGTGTCGAAGGAGTTGTCCCAGGTTTTGATGGCCTTGCACTCGATGATCTTGTGCGCGTGTCGTCCCAAACAGACTGCGCAGACAGATAGGGGGCCCCTGCCTGCGCCAACTGGAAAATCCTGGCCAGGACGCTTTCGCGATTGACGTCGAGGTTCAGGTGAGGCTGAACGTCGCCGTGAGTCACGCCCACGGAACGAAGGGTCTCTTCCTCGTTGACGATCATTTGACGACGAGTTGGCGAGGGCATTGAGACGTTGATCTATCTGTGGGTTATGGTGAGGGATGACCCGCAATGCGTAGCGCAATGGGTGTGGCAGGTGACCAGCAGCGCGAGGCGTGATAGGTGTGGCATGAGGCAGATAAACCAACGGCGTGAAGCGCGATGGGTGTAGCATGTAGCAGAAAACCGACAGCACGAAGGCATGAAGGTGTAGCATGTGGCAAGAAGGAGAAGAAAGAAGAAAAAGGGTGTGGCAAGGAGTGATAATGAATGAATTTGTTAGCGGACGTTTCGCTGGGGTTGAGGGAAACAGGGGGGACTGACCCTATAGTCTCTGTCGTTGTCTTTCTTTTCCCGATCTTCGAAGTAAACCCTGCTCCTGGTGCGCTCGAGTAGTTCGTTGTTGATACGCGATAGATCGTAAGCCCCTCTGGCGGTTTTGACGGCAAGATGCCACTTCTTGCGTTGTTCTGCTTGGTAAAGAAGCAATGCTTTCTGGGCGAGAGGGTCTCGGATAGACCGATACTCGTGGATCTGTAAGTTACGGAAGAATAAAGCCATCATCTTCACTCTATCTGCAGGCCATCCTGCTTCCTCCATTGCCTGGATCATACGAGGAGAAGCTTGGCAAAAATCCTCGAAGGGCAACTTGTGGTCTTCAATGACGGACTGGGCGTTGCGCGCTGTTGCGGCTGATACCCAGCCAGTGGATCCATCCGGTAACCTGGCCATGATCATGGCATCATCATCGATCGAGGTCTTGAGATGAACATCGTCAAGGCCGTCGTTGGTAAAGTACCATAACTCTACATATTCTCCTTTTTCGAGTTTCTTGACGGCGTATGGGGAGGGAAGTGTTGGGGTCTCTGTAGGCACATCGCGGTCAGGAATGGGAGTGTACTTGTACTTGTACTTTTTCTTGTCCTCCTTCTTCGAGATTTCCTCCTCTTCCCTACGTTCTTGATCTTGACGTTCACGTTCGTCTTCCTCCTGCTGCAATCTATGCTGACGACGCTGGTTGCTCTCCTCTAACTGGGCTTGCCAACGTAGTTTGGCAGCGTTGTTGCCAGATGTCCAGATGTTGGTAAGGATATGTATTGCCTGCGCTTCGGTTAGATGCTCTCCAGTGAGTTGCTCACGCTCGTAGGTAAATTCTGCGCTAGCATAATCTGGGCAAATGTCCAAGTTGGGGTCACTGAGTATTAAAGCCATGAGAGTAGACAGGTATTCGATTGGCAAACAGAAAGTAAAAGAACTACTGGTAAGAGTACCAGTCGTTAGCTTTGCGAGTGGATGTACGAAGCAAAGAAGAGATAATCAAAAAATGCTCACGCCACATAGACTTAATTCTATGCGCGTACTCGTGCCTCGTTCTTGCTTAGAATACAAAACATGGGCCTCCAACAGATCTCGTGTAACAATCAACTAATCCTGCCATCACCGCCAGCTCACATGTAAATTCTGCTAATCGGGAACGCCTTAGTGGGGAAGAGTAGCTCGTTCCTGTGCTTCTCCGACGAGCAATGGCTTTCCGAGGATGAAGCAACCGCAACTATTGGCATTGATTTACGTGTGCGTTTGTCACTGTTACATAGAGAATGAAGCTATGTACTGACGCTTGTGACCATAGGTATAGGTGCACAAGATGGAAGTGAACGGGCAGAAGGTGAAGCTCAATATATGAGTGCGTCGATCCCTTCTTCCTTTCCCCTACAAATCTGTACAATTGTGGGCTAATAATGTATGTAACGTAGTTCTGCAGGATACAGCTGGCCAAGAGCGCTTCCATACAATCACATCCTCGTCCTACCGCGGTGCTCAAGGGATCATACTTGGTACAGTCTTACTTCCTCATACAAGGTAGGGCTTCGGAGGCTGGCCTTGGTGCAGTTTATGACGTAGCAAATCGCGAGACGTTCGAAGCGCTTCCGAAATGGTTTTCTGAAATCGACACCTATGTCTCAACAACAGTGCCGAAGATTATTGTCGGAAATAAGGTCGACAAGGTACTTGCTATTTTCTCTCACTCTCATCCCCTCATTGTTTTCGCCCTCCCTGCCATACACTTGCAATTCATGTCTCCACCCATCTCTATTCGTTTGTCCCGTAATCGATCCTTAACCTCATACAGGAAAACTCCCGTCAAGTTCCGACTACAGAGGGTTCTACTTTTTCCGCTCGTCAGAATGCCCTCTTCGTCGAGGCCTCTGCAGAGACGGCTATCGGGGTACGCGAGGTATTCGAGGAACTCGTAGGGCGAATCCTTGAGACCCCAGAGTTATGGGCGCCTGTGGCACCAGACACCAATGCGGGACTCATGAAGCGGGGAGAGGATGGCATGCCCGGGACGATTGATCTGGGACGCGAAACGGCAGCGGCCGACGATGGGGGGAGTTGTTCATGCTAGATCCGATACGTGAAGAGTCGTGCTGCTTGAAACTTCCCCACGTTCGATGGTAGAACATACGCGGGTCGATGTGTAGTTCGACGCTGATGGCTGTTTATGCAGATAGATTCACATTCAAGGACGCGACTGGTATACCTTGTTTGACCTACTTCTCTTACTCAATGCATGTACTATAGACACACGCTTAACTACATATTCACCAGTTCAGACAATCTAGTCCAGCTTATCACTAGTCCAAAATAGGCGCACTACCTGCTCGGAGCCTCGTTGTCGCCACGTTTCAGTGGTGTTAGCGAAGCGGTACATGAACTGTAAAGAGCAGCAGCCCCTTCACAAACCAGATCCATATCCCCCTTATTTTGTCTCTAATCTTCGACCCAAGGCTAATGGCTCAAAACTCAGTGAAGGTATGTGTTCCATTGTCTTTTAGCGCCAGTTGGGATATCGGGACGTATTTACTGAGTCAGAACTCGAAGAGAGTGGTTATCATTGGTCTGTCTGGGATGGGGAAGACGTCCCTCTTCAATATGCTTTGTGGAGCCGATGCTCGTGTTTCGAGGGACGCACCCCTTTGCACAAGAGAAGAAAGAGAAGCTATGTGTAACCTTGACGATAGACAGAAGTGCACAGTACGCGACACGGGAGGCTTCCCTGAAGAAGGGTCTGCGAGCTTCATGGCGAAGCTTACGACCCTTTTCAGAACATCGACGACTAAGGAACTTCAGGAACGTCTGAAGAAACTTGCGAAGAAGAAAGAGCTACACCTCCTGATATATTGCATGTCAGCACACAGCAGAAATAAGAGGAACTCGCACGCGACACATTACAAGATGCTCCAATCGGTCGGCGTGCCCGTTGTAGTGGTTGTCACAAATTTGGAGTTGCAGGATCCCCCTTTGGAGAGGTGGTGGTCGATGAACAAAGCACAGTTGGAGGAATTCGGTATGAACTCCAGTACTGGACATGCATGCGTCACCACATTACCCATACATAATCTCATGGGAAAAGAAATACCTCTTCACTATGAATCCTGCACGAAAGTCAAAGTCCTCATATCAAGTAAAATTTTGTAGTTCTCCACATGGATCATGCAATCACTTTACCACGCTCCAGCGTCTTCCTATCAGTACGGTACTTCTGCCTAGGAGGATTGGCACACGGACCTTACCCATCACTGGTCTTTTACTGTCACTGCACGAGCGATATCGATGCGAAGCTTGAAATATCAAATATGATACATATCGACGGATTATAATGCTTGCTAAGCTTATAATTCACACCAGTATTTCTGCTTGCCTGTGGTCCTGTACCAAACCTTTTTGTAAGTCGTTGTGGTGCATCATACATCATGTCGGGTTATTTTGTCGAACCAAAGTGTCATTTCATTTTATGCAGGGGTCTTAAGTTTCTGAGTTCAGCAACTTTGAGGGCCGGCCGGGTCACACGAGCTGACCGCGACTAAGCGCTGATTTCCCGAGGATGAAGCAACCATTGGCGTTGATTTCTGTGTGCGTTTTTCATTGCATGGAAGATGAAGCTACGAACTGACGTTTTTGTCCATGGGTATAGGTGCACAAAATGGAAATGAACGGGCGGAAGATGAAGCTCAGTATATGAGTGCGTCGATCCCTTCTTTCTTTCTTGTACAAATCTGTGCAATTGTGGGCTAATGATGGCTGTGATGTGATTCTGCAGGATACAGCTGGCCAAGAGCGCTTCCGTACAATCACATCCTCGTACTACTGCGGTGCTCAAGGGATCATACTTCGAACAGTCTTGCTTCCTCATACAAGATAAAGTGTCGGAAGCTGATAGCGCTTCGCCTTGGTGCAGTTTATGACGTAGCAAATCGGGAGACATTCGAAGCGCTTCCGAAATGGTTTTCTGAAATCGACACCTGTCTCAACAACAATGCCAAATATTATTGTCGGGAATAAGGTCGACAAGGTACTTTTTTTTTTTTTTTTTTTTTTTTTTTTTAATTCCAATTTATTGTCCTTTGGGGTCGTAGACCCTATGTCGGACATAGCCCTATACTCGGGGGGCTTACTCCCGTAATCTATCGTAGGTATGTATGGTTTCTGGTGCAAGTAATATAACGCGTACTCCGTCAGCATGTTGTCGGGCAAAAGCCGACGCTGATTTCGTACAGAGGGAAAACTGTGGTGTGAGGGGTGAGTTAGATGTGAGGTATTAAAGGTTGTCTGGGTATTGGTTGGTATGATATGGGCGGTCGTTGTCCTTGGGTCTTGTCTTTAGCCAGCATCGGATTGTCATGCCTACTTCTCCTCGCGGCCTCTATTCCTACAGCGGTTCTTGTCCAGCAAGTTCCTTTCCGTCTAGACTCGGAGTGTTTATGTAGTTGTGTTGGTACATTTATGTGCTGATTTGTATCTTGATGTTTATGTTCTGTCTGTTTCGATGTGCGTGAAAATTTGTACAATTAGTCTGTCTTAATCTCACCGAGGGTCTGTTTGAATCTTCCTGTACTGTTGATGTATCGCATTAGAGGTTTAGTGGCTTTAATTGATGATAGAATGAATGATATCGATGAGGCGTTGCGTCGCAGGGCATTTGTGAGTATGTGACGTTCATGAGCATATTGGGGGCAGTCGAAGAGGTAATGATGGATTGTTTCGTTCGTTTCTGGACAAGAGGGACAATACGGTGTATCGCTTTTACCAATGCGGTGTAGATGGAGGTTGAGAGGTGTGTGACGGGTGCGGAGTTGAGTGTAGATGCTGGCTTGGTTCTTTGGGAGGGTGGCAACGAGTTTGATGTATTTGTTGGATGGCATACTGGGGTCTATGACTTTGGCTCGTGCATATCTTGGTGACTTCATCCATTCGTTAGCCCAACGTTTTGTCAGCCAGTCATTGTGCCACTGCTTGAGTGCTGATACACTGTTTGGAAGCTTCTCGTCCTGGAGATATTTTGGTAAGAGGTTCTTGATGCTCGTCTCTTCTTCTCCCTCCGCTGCCTGCTTTGCCGCTTCATCCGCTAGTTCATTTCCTTCGATTCCTTTGTGCCCTGGTATCCACCGGATGGTGAGTTCAAAGTGGCGGCCTTGCCCTCGTCTTCTTCTGGCTAGTGCTCTTGTCATCCTGCTGAAATGCTCTACTAAGTATCTGCCTGGGTTCGTTCTGTGACTCTCACCGGATTGGATTGCTGCCTGGTTGTCGACGAAGATTGAGGCTGGGTAAACGACATTTCGTTCTGTGGCGAGTAGTTTCGCAGCGAGGGTGAGACCGACAAGGTACTTGCTATTCTCTCTCACTCTCATCTTTTTATTGTCTTCGCCCTCCTGCCCATACACTTGGCAGTTCATGTCTCCACCTATTTCTGCTCGTCTATCCCGTAATCAATTGTTAACCTCATACAGGAAAACTCCCATCAAGTTCCGACCACCGAGTTCTACTTTTTCCGCTCGTCAGAATGCCCTCTTTGTCGGAGCCCCTGCAAAGACCCGAGGTATTCGAGAAACGCGTAGGGCGAATTCTTGAGACCCCCGAGTTATTGGCGCCTGTGGCACCGGACACCAATGCGGGACTTATGAAGGGGGCCGGAGAGAACGGCATGCCCGGCACGATTGACCTGGGACGCAAAACGGCACAGCGGCCGGCGGCGGGGGGAGTTGTTCATGCCAGACTCGATACGCGAGGAGTTATCACTGCTTGAAGCTGCCACTGCGTTCGGTGATATAACATATGCGGGTCGGTGTGTAGTGCGACGTTGATGGCTGTTTATGCAGATAGATTCACATTCAAGGACACGAATGGTATACCTTGTTTGACCTACTTCTCTTACTCAATGCATGCACTATAGACACACGTTTAACTACATATTCACCAGTTCAGACAATCTAGTCTCGCCTTTCATTAATCCAAAATAGGCGTACTACCTGCTCGAAGCCTCATTGTCGTCACGTTTCAGTGATGTGGCGAAGCGGTACATGAACTGTAAAGAGCAGCAGCCCATCCACAAATCAGATCCACATCCCCCTTATTTTGTCTATAATCTTCGACCTGAGCCTAATGGCCCCAAAGTCAGTGAAGGTATGTGTTCTATTGTCTTTCACCAGTTGGGATATTTACTGAGTCAGGACCCGAAGAGAGTGGTTATCATTGGTCTGTCTGGGATGGGGAAGTCCTCCCTCTTCAATATGCTTTGTGAAGCCAATACGCCTATTTCGAGGGACGCACCCCATTGCACAGCAGGAGAAAGAGAAGCTACGTGTAATCTTGGCGGTGGATACGGGTGCACAATATGCGACACGGGAGGCTTCCCTGAAGTAGGATCTAAGAACCCCATTGCGAAGCTTGCAGCCTTTGTCAAAACTAAGGGCCTTCAGAAACGTCTGAAGAAGCTTGTGAGGGATGGAAAGCTACATCTCCTGATATATTGCATGGCAGCACACAGCAGAAATAAGAAGAACTCGCACAAGATGCATTACAATACGTTAAAATCGGTCGGTGTGCCCGTTGTAGTGGTTGTCACCAATTTGGAGTTGCAGGATCCCCCTTTGGAGAGTTGGTGGTCGAGGAACAAGGCACTGTTGGAGGAACTCAGTATGGAGTTCAGTACTGGACACGCATGCGTTACCACACTACCCATAGAAAGTCTTAGGGGGAACGAAATACACCTCCACGATACATCCTGCACGAAAGTCAAAGACCTCATATCAAGTAAAATCTACCCACATAGATCACGATCATGATAAGCCTATCGCTTTACCACACTCGCAGCGACTTTCTTCCGCCTAGTAGGATTGGCATATCCCTATTTTTTTTTACCGTCATTGCACGAGCGGCATCAATGCATCACCTCGTGAAGCCTGAAGTATAAGATACGATACATATTGACAGATTATAACGTTTGCTGAGCTAGCTGCTAGGAATATGATTTGCACCGGTATTTCCACTTGCCTGTGGACCAACCTTTTTTGTGAGTCGTTGCAGTTGTGGTGTCATCTGCCATGCATCATACATCATGTCAGGATAAATTTTTCGAACCAAGTGTCATTTCATTTTATGCAGAGATCTCAGGTCTCTGAGTCTGTACATGCCTCTTGCTCATCAACACGGCAAGCTCCCGTCTCATTCCCGGTATTCGACACACCCGAGAGTCTAGCAAAGGGCCAAACGGTCACACAAGCTGACCGCGATCATGTTAAGCGCTGAGCGCTGATTTGCCACAGAACAAAGCCGGAGCACTTTTGATCCCTGTCTCGTATATGATACCGGTGTAGTATCATAGTACATAGTGTTAGATTGATTGTATGCATACTAATTGTTTTTTATATATCATAGTCCAATGTCACGGTTGCCACTGACTTTCCCGCGCGACGCCCATGGAGTCGCGAGGCAAATTTCGTTTCAACTCGTACTGTCGAACTGTTTCGAGGTTACCTCAATTTCCCACCTCGATTCGACTCGACTCGCCTCGCGGCAACATTACCAAGGACACAGTTTTACAGTCTGAGAAGTATCTGATGTAGAAAACGAATTCGAAGTCCGAAGATCAGTCGATCATGCCTTGCCCTTGCCCTTGCGCCGCATCGTTGTCGCGTGTAAATCATAATTCACATAAACAGCCAGTCCATGAGCTGAAGGTGGTCTGAAACTCATTTTGATCCACTCATACGGACCCAAAATCCCCTTCGTCATCACTTGGATACATCTTACGGTGTTCCAAGTCTGCGGTCTGAGCATAACGATGACAGTGCAGGTACGGATTTCATCGTTCTCATCCATTGAGGTTTTCGTGATATCGACACGACATTTTCAGAAGAATGTGGTCGTCATTGGTCCATGTGGGATGGGGAAGTCCTCCCTCGTCAACATGTTTTGCCCTGCGGCCAATATTCCTGTTTCGGTTGACGCAGAGCGGTGCACGAAGAATCAAGGATGGTATCCATGCGAAGACCTTAAATGCCAAGTACACGATACGCTTGGCCTCACCGAAGAAGCTGGAAAATCTTTACTCGCTAAATTCTTCTTCTGGAAAAACCAGACATCCTGGGAAGTAAAGAAGGTTAAGGAATATTTGAAGCATGTAAAAGACAAGGAGGGCGGCATACACCTCCTGATATATTGCGTGTCAGGACAAAGATGCAAGAAGATATCAATGCATAAGAAAAATTACAAGAGGTTCAAGGATGTGGTGGGTAATGTGGTGCCCGTTGTAGTGGTTGTCACCGGATTGGACTTTTGTCGGGAAGATCGAGAGAACTGGTGGACGAAGCACGGCGGGGAGATATTTGGTATGGACTCTAGTGTTGGATATGCGTGTATCACCGCACTACCACCGGATCCGAATAACCCTGGCACGACAAGCAATAACCAACAAAACGATTTCTATGAAGATTCCTGCGTAGTTGTCAAAGACCTCGTTATCCAATATATGAAATAGCCAATTACTTACAATCGCGAGATATTACTAGTTCAACATGCACTACATTCCTGTGCCTATGACGAGCGTATTTATATACGGCTGAGTATGTGCATCATATTAGACTTCGTTCAAATCGAGGCTGGACCGATAATAGTACTTCACAGCGGCGAGCAGTGCCTGCGCGACCGGACCGTGACACATGACTTCAAGTAACGTTCATCATGAGGTTCAAGTTGCCACACTTCCTGTTTCCATTACTGTAAGCACCTACACAGAATCTCGATGTCTCTTCTCGTCATCACCGCTGAGGATGTATCCAGAATTGCAGCATCCATCAATCACTCCAACCTTGAGAATCTAATGGCTTTCGTTTTTCATACGCTTTCCTCAGGTTCGGGCTTCGATGCCCCGCTGCGTGAATCAATTACAATGGCGCAGCACAATACACTTTTCATGCCAGCTCGAGTGCAGGGATTGGGAACTAGCATCAAGGTGGTCTCAATTCCGCGTGATCCTGCCAATCAAGCCGGGCTTCCTGCCTCCACCCTTGTTTTGGATGAAGGCACGGGCAGCGTACGTGCGATTGTGAACGCTAGGCAATTAACGGCTATTCGGACGGCTGCTGGTGTGCCATCAAGTATTTTGTCGAATAACAATAACAATTAAATATATACACGAAACAGGTGCTTTACTTGCTACTCGACTCCTTCTGTCCATTCCAGAACCGACCACGTTTCTTGCTTTCGGAGCAGGAAAGCAGATCGAGGCGCATGTGGATCTCCACCTTCGTGCCTATCCGACGATCAAAGTTTGCACGATAGTCAACAAATCAAACAATCAAAGACTGGCTGATCTTCTCACTCGGTTGAAGTCAGCTCATCCAACGATCACCTTTCAGTCTCTCATACTGAAGGAGGATCTTTCTCGGCTAGAACAAGCTACTCGTGCAGCCAATATCATATGCACGGCCACGTCTTCCAAGGAACCGCTTTTTGACGCGGAATGGGTCTCTCCTGGGACGCATGTCAATCTCATCGGGAGCTACACGCCCGAAATGACAGAAGTCTCTTCAGAATTGCTGTACAAAGCCGGAAAAATAGTCGTGGACTCTAGAGAGGCATGTGCATCTGAGGCTGGGGAGCTCATAAGGGCTAGGTTGAATGAACAGGACATCGTTGAAATCGGAACGCTTGTCCAGTTTGACAACGACTTGCCGGATGCTGACTACAAGAAGGTTCATTGGTTGTGTGACGAAGTTACAAAAGCTGGGAAGATTACTGTCTTCAAGAGCGTGGGGGTAGGGTTGCAGGACGTAGCCATCGCAAATATGGTAGTAAATCTCGCGGGAGAGATTGGTACTCGTGTTGACTCCTATGACTAAATGAGTAAGTTCTTGATCTCCTCATGCATTAGCGATCTATTAAATAAGATTAGGAAAATGAGGCTTGCGAGACCCTCGTCGAATTTATAGTTCCATTGCCCACGAATCACCACCAAGCCTGACTAAACGAATACTTGACTACATATGCATGGCTGCGCACACCTTTTCGCGTAGTTACGAAGGTATCTTCGTCGATTTCAACTTCATCCGATACCCTGGCCTCTTTGGACGTTTAACAACAAAGCAATATGTATTCCGAACACCATATATTCTCTGACCTAGGATCAAAATTCAAACTCTAGTTTCAAGCCGTCAGTAAGACATAAATAATGCAAAAGAAAGCTGAACATATGCATGGCCGTCATGAAAAGTCAGCAATAGGTAAGTAGATGTCTGAGAGACATCGTGTAAAAAAATCAAATTTCGAAACTCCACCCATCATAAACACCAACCCACAGCCCGTCCAATGTCCCTAATACTCCTGCGATCACTCAACGACAACGCCATTACCAAACTTTCCCGCTCCTTGTCCTTTCGGCCTTGCAGCCCGTATGCCTTAGCCAAGTAGTACCAGGCCTCAGGGACGTCCCAACCAGGCCCTCGGGTGACGTGGCCAAGGAGCCCAGCGATCATATCAACCTTATCCAAGGCAACTTTATCAGCGGAAGACTTCGTGTTCAGATGGGTGCGGCACAAATGCACGGATGCAGCGACGTCGTTGGGTGCTATGAACAGAGCCTTTTGAAAAGCTTCTAGAGCCTCTCTGTCGCGTTCTAGGGCAGTGTAGTATAGCCCGAGCTTGTTTGTTTTTTTGATGGGTCAGCGGACCCATCTCTCGGTGAAAGAAATGTATGTTATGGGCGTACCTGTACCCAAACGGCTGGATTTTCAGAGTCTTTGACTTCTGCTTCTTGGATTGCACCTTTGGCCTGCTCGATTTTTCCAAGCCGTCGGAAAGTAGCGGAAGACATAGCCCAGAGGTCGCTTAAAAGCTTGTCGTCCTTCGTTGCATGGAGCTTAATTGTTTCCTCGGGCACCTGAGGAAGTGGGGGAGGTGGTGCAGGAGGTGAGTCGACTGGTGCGGCAGCTGCATTATGACGAATCAGAGAACGTAGCCGACGGCGTGAATGAATTGAGGAAGCTTGATAGTGATGGTTCTGCAGCACTGCATGGAAGTCTGAAACAAGTTGTGAAAAGACGTCTTGCATAGGCATAACACAAGCGGAAAGCTACCTGGTGCAGAGTTCGTCCTCCTCAAATTCAATCCCCCATTTCGCACAACACCATGTCCTAATTTCCTCGAAATCGTGCTGATCTTCTCTTGGCCTTTATGGACGCGGGCTTTTAGCATCTGTTGCACTTTCTTACCAGCGCCGTCTGAAGAGGAGCGTCCGTCTTTCAAGAATTCCTTCTCATTTGCGCTAAGCGGGAAATGACGGTTGGGCTCGGCAGGTGTTGCAGGCGTAACAGTAATAGGCGGAAGCTCCGACGATCGAATATCCTGTTGACCCATAGAAAGACCAAGGGATCCATTCTGATTCGCACCGGGGCCCTTTTCACTCAGCGGTTCCTGTAACGGCTGATGCAGCATTGATGGTGCATGCGTTGTCCCAGTTCTCGTGCCAGTACCAGTGTCAGTGTCCATCGATGATCTCGCTGCTCCAACCAAACCACAACCAGAAAAAATCAGCTCCTTACATCCCAAGGAGGAATGGTGAGAGGAGACTTGGTTACTGTACTCACGCTGCGTCTCCGTCATGGACCCTGGAGCGGATGGATGCCCTTTGCGTTCTGCTATCCAGCCGAATACATCTACCCAACGTCCTTCTGCACCTTCTGCGCCTTCGACATGCTCTGCAAGTGCCATCTGTGTCATCCTGAGCTGGAGAGCATATTCAAACGCGTCGCGCGAAGAAGGGAACGGATGGTCGGGCAACGGTCGAAGGAGGGTGGAGGATGGTGGTAGCGTAGTCGCGTGTTCGTCGAGAAGCTTCTGGCGATGAGACGTCGAACCGCCGGACGGTGTCGAGATCATTGAATGGCCGTTTACTTGCACCTGTTGCTCAAAGTCTCTGGTCTGGATACCATTCGTCATGGGCACGGCGGCGTTGGCATTGTTGTCCCCGTTGGCCCTCGCAGGACTATCTGTATCCTCTTTGCTCTCGTCGAGGTCTGCGCCCACCTCTAAAATACCGACCGCCTTCTCCCATTCACCATTAGCGCTAAGTAGTAAACCCAAAAGATGCCAGTGCCTAATCTCCACGGCCTCGTCTTCGACAGCTGAACGAGCCGATGTGATCGCTTCATTCAAATTTTGCGAAGGTCCAGGTAAGGCAAGTACGATTGCGAGCTGATGGTAAGCTGCAGGTGTAGGGTGGGTTCCAACAGACTTTAGGCAGGCAGTGAGCGCGTGATTTAGACGAGTCGGTCGCGTGTAGGGATCCTGTTCTGATGTGGAAGCATCTTAATCATCGAACAAGAAGATACGCTGGAAGACAAAAATCACCTATTATCGCCATTGTTGTGTACCACACGCCTTCAGCCAATGAGACCTTAGCGACCATCTCCTTGTCATCCTCATCCAGCCGCGTTTTCGACTTTTCGATCATCTCTCCCGCCTCGTTAGCATCGTCGATACTATCCGAGTGCGACACAGCAAGTCGACAGAGCATGCGCGCACCATTAATCAGTGTCTCAACCCAATGTCGATCCGTGTCAAAGTCATCGACCTGTGCCTCTTGCGCTTTGGACACGACCTGAGCGTATAGTCTCAGAGTCCTTTTGGCAAGTTCTGTATCGCCAGACACAGAGAACAGCCGTGTCATGTGCCGATAAATACGGTAGGAATTGAAGGTGAGGCGTGTTGCCCACCAAAGAATCTAGAACGTGTCAACGACCCAATCAAACACCAGCTCGCACATCTTACATCGAGAACCCAATGCACACGGTCAGACATGGCTCCACTGGTCTCCCACACTGCGACGCACAGGTCTACCAAATCCTCCACTTTAACATTGACCTCCCCAGCCTTAGGAAAACTCGTGCAGCAATCTAAGATTGTGCGATATTCGTTAATGATTGAGCGAGCGGCATTTAGCCACTGCAACGATTTTTCTGACTGGAATGTGGAGCTAGGGGTCGCCATAGTTGATGATGTTTGAAAACGGATGATGTGGGCTCGGAGGTAAAGGACTGCAACAGTGGAGCGGTGACCTGTACGAAAGTTCGGTGGCCAATGAGCGCTGCAAGCATGGTAATGAGTGAACATTGTCCAGATGAGACCATCATTGTCATCCAGAGAGTAAAACCGCGAAAGAAGAGAGATAGCTCTGAACATGAGTCGTTCTGTCCAACGCCATAGTTCGCGGTAATTTGCGAATGAAGCAGTAGATGAATGTGTGGTAGTGAATGTCCGTGGTATTTCAAACTCAATGATAGTGAGAAGTGGGAGGGCAGACGAGTAGGCTTGAATTGCTTTATCGGGTTCTGATAACTTTTCGTAACACATGCCTATTGCGAAATAGATGTGGTTTCGTCAGATGTATATTATAGGAACATATTCATACCTTGTAAACATATACTTCTTATGGATTCAATTATTGCCCAAGCTCTTCCATCCCGAATGTCAGCGATGGAAACAGATGAATCTGTTGTAACAAAACTGCCAGTCCATGAAGATGACGTGTCGGTGACTGATGCAGGCACTAGGAGTGCAGAATTATCGGAACGGGTAGATGATGGAGGAATATGACTTTGGGCATCAAGCAGCTTTGGTACTTTGGACAAGTAGTTGAGACATTCAGAGGGCTGTCGAAGGGCATACGCGTAGAATGCAAGTGCAAGCTGAAGAGACTGGTGACGATTTCAGCATGGGTCCTAAATACAAGTGTGCAAGGGCATACATCAAAGTTATTGCTGTTGAGTTCCTTCAATGTTTCATAACCACGTTTACCCTCCTCGATACGCTCTAGTGGTAGAATGCACTCGTCGGCAAGAACGATGTCATCGTCATTTTCTGTACCCAATTGGTCCAGGCCCGCAGCATCTGCTCCTAGCCACATACATAGGGCTTGTGTTTGTGAGGCGACCTCTGCGACGTCTTGAAAGCCTTTACAGTGTTTGTTGAACTTGCGGAGGAGATGAAACCATGACAAGGGAGAAGCATTTGGAGCTTTTGCTGGAGATGGAGAAGACCAATGGCCTGCAGTGAGGGCGGCCCTTAGCTGAGCCCAGTAGTGCTTGTCTTTTGCATGGGCCATGTACTTGATACTCTCATCAGGCAGGACTGATGTAGCGTCATTGCAATAACATTTCGCGACTGACCCCTCCTCAACCCCTCCTGGGAAGCATCCCAATCTGGGCTTGAAGCACCCGCCGCCTTCCATTCATCGACCAACATGACTGCTCCCTCACCTTCCTCAACCCCACCAGCCTTGACGCCGGACTACACAGGCTCAGCTTCTCCAGATTCATCAAGCGATGCAGATCCAGCAGTCAAGAAATCGCGTCGCCAAACTGCATTCTACCCTAACATGAACTCTGCAAACAAGCCAGTTAAACCTTTCAGCAGAAGTGCAGCAAAGCGACAGAGCGTGATGACTCTCGGAAGCATAGAGCACCTACAGCACTACTTCACAAAGACAGGCATTGTTTCAAAGTCAAAGTGCGTATTTCTATTTCTCATCCGACTTTCTCTCATCGTGACAATCAAGCCCGTCGAAGAAGTTCAAAGGTCTCGTCCCAGCCATTGGTGCACCCTCCGCCGTCCAGTTAGCGAAAGCATCCTTGGGCAGTGTATTAGAGTTCGACTTGCCTCCATCGCCTGCTATCCCACAGGTTCAGCAACCAGCTTTCCCTCCATTTATGAAAACATATGAGACCGACCCTGAAGCCTTTCTTCCAGGCGTAGTAGAAGACCTCACGGCCATTGCAGACGCGTGGAGCTTGTCAAGTGACAATTCGGAATGCGATCCTGATCTCCTTAGCCCACATACGTCTACAGATCACATTAATGTTCTCAGCATGCTCAAGATCACAACGCGCGCCATTCGTTCAGTCCGCAACTATGTCATTGCACTTCCTGACGATTCCGCGGGCACTCTCCGAACCCAGTACCGCAACAAAATCGCCGCAAGTCCACCCCAACCCAAGCGGAATCCGCAACAGCAGAGATCCCAGGCGGATCCATTATCACTCATCCGCAAGTCTGCTTTGGAAGTTTTGGCCGCTCTTCGCGCACTTGAAGAGCGCTCTCGAGTACCTCTTTCCGACGAAGCTTACGACGCGCAAAGCGAACATGGTTCCTTCTCCCTAGAGCAAAATGCCGCATCCCTTTCACGTGTGGCATCCCCCATTACCGTATCAGACACATCCCATGATCAGGACCCCGACCTTTCTATAGACCCAGATACGTCGATCTCGTTCATGCATGTACAAGGTCGGCACGAATCAGTGCCAGTGTGGGAGGATGACTACTACGACTCGCATATGAGCGAAGAGGAACGTGAAAAGAAAGAACATTGGGACGACCGATTGGTACTAGGCGGCGGTTGGCTATACAGACAAGATATGACGTTGGCCGATTTGGCAAAAGAGAAGGAAGTCGTGCGAAGGTATGTAGACTTGGTAGATGATGTGCTATTCGGAGAGGTAAAGGAGGGTAAAAGAGGTTGGGAACGCGAACGCGAAAAGGCTGCGAAAAGGGAGAAAGAAGGTCGTGGAAAGGGCAGGCGTGTTAGTGCGGGGGATGCAGATACTTTCCGGTTTCCGTCCCAGCAGCCTCTATCATCTCGGCGCGTGTTTTCCTCTGGTTTGCTTGATTCAATGCGGAGCATGACGATAATGGACGAGAACGAGGAAATGCCATCCCTTTCGGAGGAAGAAAGGGTGGATGAGGAGGATCTGCCTGAGTGGGCTAAGCATGGATCCTTTGTTGAAGACCCATTAGGTTGGTCCTTCAGTTACTTGTTCTTCTACGCAACTAATTGCGTTTCCGCAGGTCGTGCTCATGCCCTTATCCATGCCTTACTTCCAGAACACCTCCGCTCATCATTACCACCCGCCACAGATAAAAACGCATTCCTTCTTGCGCTTTCGTCCGGCCAACTTTTATGCACCGCGTACAACACCGGCATCCGGTGGTCACGTAAACCCTGGGGTTTCATCTCACCAGACTCTATTCATGACATCGTGGCACTAGAGGCTGCGGAAGACGAGAAAGACAAGAGCAAAACTGGTTGGACATTCAGACGAACAGACAATCTTAGATTATGGGCTGCGTATGTTGTTGATCTCTTCTCCAAGGCTGTATCCCTGATAACAGCCGTTTTTTCTGTTTATTTCAGTGCATTAAAGATCCGGTATCTGCTGTCAATTGTCGTACCATCAGCACCCGACCGGACAGACCAAGTACTCAGGCCCTCACAGATCACACCAACAAACTCTCCCTCGAAGGTACGATTCCCCACCACCGAACCCCCCATTACGTTCGATCCCCGCCTTGTCGCGCGTAAGGAAGAGGGGTGGGACACTATGCTATACGATACGCTGCTCAAGTGGGTGGATGTCGTCGTCGACGAACGCAGGGGCGAGCGGTAGCTACTCCCTTGTTCCCTGCGTTTTCTGTGCAGCATTGACATATTTTGATTGCGTGCGTCCCAACCTCATTATTTGGGCTTTTCGCTGTGTTATTAAGTGTTACATCAAGAGTTCATACCATTTCACATCATCCATATCCATGCATACATACATATCCAATATCCCTATCGATATCGCTACCCCGTTCTCGTGGCTACTTTACTGTTTAGCCGCGGCTATCATACAAGCATTCCCAAATTATGTATCTCATTATTCGACAGAGCCTATTTTCCAATAATCAAAGTCTTAATGAGAAGAGTTGTGCAGCCCTTGGAACCGTTTCGGAGGAGCGATCAGCGCTTCACAATATAGGTACTTCTTTCGTTGTACTTCCTGGCTGTCGTATTTTCCCGAGAATCCATACACCTTTCGCGATCGCACGGTGGTCACCATTCCACGCGATTCGCAAATCACGCGCACGCCCGAGTCCGACTGAGTGCTCACTCAACGCTTAAGTCCCTTAGATCTAAATGAGACAAGCCCAATCTTGGTTATTTTGGAGGCAAGTGTTAAAAATGGTGATGGCACTGCTAACCGCTGCTATAGACACTCAATCTGTGCCACCGCCCATGTCAAAGAAAGGCGGTGAGATGCAGATAGGTTGCGGATTGCCCGGAGCTTAAGCACCCGCACACAGAGCCACCACCCGGGTCAACCCGTGTCAGGCCTCAGGCATACATGTAGTACTCAGTTATAGTCTTGCGGCTAATCTGTCCGTGTTGCTATATCTCCATCATGTCGAACCATTCCAATGTGCTTGTCGTTGATGTGCTTCTTGTTGCCTTTGCTGTCGGTTTTGCGGTCAAGACTTACTTTACCAAACCGAAGTTGCCCCCAGGCCTTCAGCTTCCGCCAGGTCCGACTCCACTCCCGCTTCTAGGAAATGCATTGGGGGTCGATTTGCAAGCGCCTTGGGTTACATACAAGAATTGGGCCAGTCAATACGGCGAGTAGATCCACAAAATTTGAATGTTGCTTACCAATTGCAACCAATGTTTCCCCAGGCGACGTAGTTAGCATTCGGGTTTTCGGTCAAGACAGCATCCTTCTCAATTCTGAGGAAGTTGCAAGAGATCTCCTGGAACGTCGATCACAGAACTACTCCGACCGACCATATTTTGGACCCAATGAACTGTATGGGCTGTTAAATGACTGAGCATTCTCGTCGCTTGATGTGTTATTAGATTTGGCCTTGACTATAATACTGCGTTCGCGCCTTACGGTAGCAAATGGCGGCTTCACCGGAAAATTTTTCAACAGTCCTTCCGACCAAACGCAGTGCTGGGTTTTCGGCCCGTGCAAGAAGCAAAAGCCCACGAACTTCTATTGAACCTGCTAGAAGACCCTGCAGAGTACCCGGAGCATCTCGAAGCGTAAGTGCCTCTATACGTGCTACTATTTGCCGTTAATATCTATCGAATAAACCTTCAGGCATTCGGGTGGAGTTATCATGTCTGCTGTGTATTCGTACGGAGCAGCACGCCGTGATGATCACATGATTGAGATTGTCAAGATGTCTCTGGATGTACTGAAAGGACAGAACCCAGTACTATTTGCCATTTTCACTGTTTTCCCATCCCGTGGGCCCCCCCGTCATCTATCGCTTCCAGCAGTTGTTTATTATCTAATATGCAGTTTACCGCCTCCCGTCTTGGTTGCCTGGAATGAGCCCAAGGCGAGTTGCCGATTCATCCAAGAAATGGTCAGAAGACCTCTTGAATACTCCATTTGCGCATACAGAGAGCGGTCTTGTAAGTGTGACACGATGTAGGGTGCTTTGTTCACAAATATCTTTCAGACTACCGGATCTGTTTCTTCTTGCTTGGTCGCTGACCAACTGCTGGAGCTCGATGAAAGTGGTGGGGATCCAGTTTGGGAGAAGAAATTGATAAAGGAATCTGCTGCTTCTGCTTGTGTGGGTGAGTATATATTAGCCAATGGAGTCATCGGGCTAATGCATTTGTCTTGCGGACAGCTGGAACTGAGACGGTAGGCAGGAGACGATCTGTGATTGTATCCCATGGACTGACCAGTACTAGACAGCCAGTGTGATAATGAATTTCATCCTCGCAATGATTCTGCAGCCAGATGTACAAGAGAAAGCGCACGATCTTATTGAGAAAGTAGTTGGCACGGAGAGACTACCGACGTTCGAGGATCGCTCAGCATTACCCTACGTTGATGCCATTCTACGCGAGTGCCTGCGGTGGTACCCAGTGACGCCTCTGGGTGTGTTGCATTTCCACCACAACAAAAATTTATATTAATGACCAATTACAGGAATTATGCACACTACAGTTGAAAGTGACGTTTACAATGGTTATTACATACCCAAAGGTATATGAATTTCCCCACCTACTAGGTTCATGTTGATTTGCAAGACAGGTTCTCCTATCATCCCGAATGTTTGGTACGTATGATAATTATTGGCTTCTTTGGATTTGCAACTTAATTCTTCTAGGGCGATGTGCCGAAACGAAGAGAAATACCCCAATCCGGACGCATTCAATCCTGACCGTTTTCTGAACCCTGACGGTACCCTGACCGACGATACTGTGAGTTTTGTATGGGGGTTTGGACGGCGGGTATGCCCTGGCCGCCATCTCGCTGAGAATTCGTTATGGTCTGCAATAGCCTGCTTGCTTGCGGTCTATAAGTTTTCCAAGGCTAAAGATGAAGCTGGCAGAGAGATTGAGATCGAGCCGCAATGGCGTGGAATGTTTACTGTGTAGGTGATATTTGTTAGAGTTTCCGTGGAGAGATACTGATTTATCAATTTAGGCGGCCCTTGTCATTCCCTTGCAGTATCACTCCGAGGAGTGCAGATATGGATGTCACGAGTTTGCACGATTTGATTAGAGCGGTTTAGTTTAGTTTGGTATGCAATTGTATTTCACCGTGGAATGTGTGGATATTTACTAATTCAAGTGCGAACATATAGGTTATGGTATTCATACGAGCCCTACTCGATTCTTATTTTGATCTTTGTTTGTATAATATACGAGCAATATAAGCTGTGATGACATTGCAAAATAAACTAATCAAGCATGGAATGTCTCAGTTTGATTTGTGAGGCGAGCGCAGGTGTCGATAAGCTTTCACATGCAAAATGGCGAACTGGTCGACAATTTTACTATGTCTACAACTTGAACAAGTGCAAAAGCACTGCATGCACAATGTATCCCCCTTTTCCTGAACAAAACACCTATGACTACCACTTGCGCGGCGCCGACAATTACTCTCTTAACATCACCTCACATTCCTGGCAGCTCGGTCCCCTTCCCCCCATAGCTAGCAAAGTTGCACTGTTGATCATGAGCATGTGATTTGTTTTATGTCATTCAATATCACCACTGCCGCCGCCGGTCTTTTGAAATGATCTGGACTTCAAATTCTTTTATCTTTGAGTGAATAAGGAAATAAATAATAAATAAAAATAAAAATACCAGCAGTGGGGCTTCGCGGACTCATCGCAACCTGTATTCCGAACTGCATCACATCCAAGTCACTCAGTAGTCCAACTCATGTTTGCTCTATGGAGGTGTTCAACTCAAGTACCTGCCACCATGCTCCCCCAATCTCAATCCAGAAGCTTTCTCCAAGACTTTCGTACACGTCATCAAGATTATTTCTCGGGCGACATAAATACCATCATTTATGACATGCATATCGCAATGGAGGTCATTACGGAGTATAAAAATGCAGTTCCCAGGGATACGAGAAAATAATTTATCTGATAATCCGCTTCAACTATGTTGTCGTCGAAGGCGAGTTCAACTTGATGTAAACTCCGATGACCCTAATCCTCTCCGTGTTATCGCAGGTTACTGGCACAGGTCGTGCAAAAGCGCATGATTCTTTCAAGGAAAAATTATTCTTGCACATAATCCACATCATACATGACTAAGGCCTCACTTGAGGATCGACGAAGAGACATAATGGGGAGTCCCCATTTGACGGTCTCATTGAGACCGCGAACGAGAACGCCAAGGTCGCATGATGGTTTTTCCCGCCAAATACATCAAATCTTAGTTAACCGATTAATATAATCGGCTTCTGGTTGTGGGTGGACCTCTTCACTTCCATCTTGCTATGTGGGACCTCGCGACAAGTGGTCTTGGGGCACTTCTTGCTACCTCTGTGTTCGGGTTTTTGATCAAGAGTTTCTTTAGCAAACCGGAGCTGCCTCCGGGTGTTCAATATGCACCAGGTCCAACTCCACTCCCAGTCCTAGGAAATGTACTGGCAGTCGACGCGAGTGCGCCTTGGATTACCTACAAGAAATGGGGCAGCCAATACGGCAAGTTATTTTACAGAATGTCAACCACTCCCTACTAACTAATATTCCTTAGGCGATATGATTTATTTCCGGCTTTTTGGTCAAAATAACATTGTTATCAACTCTGAGCAAATCGCAAGAGATCTCCTCGATGTTCGGTCACAGAACTACTCTGATCGACCAGATATCCCAACCAATCAACTGTATGTATTATTGAATGATGAAGCATTTTTTTCGTTAACATAGGCGTGGGTTCTATAGACTTGGTTCTGACTATAATACTGCGTTCATGCGATACAATAGCAGATGGCGGCTTCAACGGAAAATGCTCCAGCAGTCCTTCCGACACGATGTGGTGCCCAGTTTTCAGCCCATGCAAGCGACAAAAACTCATGAACTTTTGTTGAGCATGATGGAGGCCCCTGAGAAGTACCCTAAGCATTTTGAAATGTGAGTGTTTCTATGTGCTTCTACTCGTCGTTGGTATCGAACCAACCTGCAGGCACTCCGGTTCCATCATCATGTCAGCTGTATATTCGTATAACGCAGCACGCCACAATGACTCCTTGGTTGAGCGTATAAAGCTGGCCCTAGATCTCATTCTGCACGAGCTGAGACCGGAAATAGCTGCGATTTTCGGTGCTTTTCCATTCCGTGAGTTCAGTCGTCCATTAGCATCATCAATTCCTTACCGCCGAATCTGCAGTTCTTCTCCTTCCATCGTGGCTTCCCGGTATGCGCCTAAAGAGAATTGCACCTTTAGCTAGGAGATTGGGGGTAGAAACGGTAGAAGGGCCATTTGCACTCACAGAGAATCTTCTAGTAAGTGCAATACACGATATGAGGTGGTTTTTTCACAAATATCTTTCAGGCTACAGGATCCGTCTCTCCTTGCATGGTCGCCGACCATTTGCTGGAGATCGAACAAAACGACGGCGACTCAGCCTGGCAGATAAAGGCGTTGAAAGAATCTGCAGCAACTGCTTACGGCGGTGAGCATATACAATTCAGTTCATTCTTCTCATGCTAAGCGATTATCTGGCGAACAGCTGGCACTGAGACGGTAGGCCGGAAGTATTTGGTCACTTGGTTTAATGTTGACCATTACTAGACAGCCGGTGTGTTGATGAATTTCATCCTTGCGATGATTCTCTACCCGGAAATCCAAGAGAAAGCGCACAATCTTATTGAGGAGGTAGTTGGCACCAAGAGGCTGCCGACGTTCGAGGATCGTCCATCCTTGATCTACATTGACGCCATTTTTCGGGAGTGCCTGCGGTGGCGCCCAATGTTCCCTCTCGGTGCGTTGTTCACTAAGGCGTGACAGAACAGGTTGATAATTAGTTATAGCTATCATGCATGCTGCTGTCGAAAGCGACACCTATAATGGTTATTACATACCCAAAGGTATGCGAATTTTCAATTGCTTGAGTTTATGTTGATTCGCAGCGCAGGTGCGACGATTACTCCGAATGTTTGGTACGACTTCTTCGCTAGTTATTTTTTTTTTTTCGCGACTCAAGTCTCCTTAGGGCGATGACCCAGAATGAAGAGAAGTACCCAAATCCGGACACATTCAATCCTGACCGTTTCCTGAACGCCGACGGTTCTTTGACTGACGATACCGTGAGTATCGCGTGGGGATTCGGACGGCGGATATGCCCTGGTCGCCATCTCGCCGAGGCTTCCTTATGGTTAGCGATATCCTGCTTGCTTTCGGTCTACAAATTTTCCCATGCCAAAGATGAGACTGGCAGAGAGATTAAGATCGATCCCAAGTGGCTTGGAGGGATCACCATGTACGTGGCGGATTTCATAAGATTTCGTGGAGAGATATTGATTTTAAGAAACTTAGGAAACCTGTGTATTTCCCTTGCAGTATCACTCCTCGGAAGTCAGATATGGATTTCAAAGGTTTGCAGGAATTGATTAAAGCTGTGTAGCTTGCCCTGTATGTACTATACGCAAATGCGTATACAAGTTATGTATTAATCATTGCACCACTCGAAGTGTACCTGCCTGCTTGTTGGAGCATTGTGGTCAAGTTGGGCTCCCGGAGAGTGAACGGATTGTTATTGAAAATGATCTTCTCAGTCTTACTGTTTCTGCGATCGTCGTCCATGATCAAGTGACCAGAGCGGGCGCTTAGATAGGACTTGATATATCTGTTCAATCCAATTGCGTATCATGGGTCTTACATGTGATCTATGATTTATGCAGTCTTCTCACTGAGATGAATCGTTGACCTCTACAGCCATGGAGTTCACTGAGGATTATTCCTTCCCTCCTCCTTCTTTCAAGCCACTTTTAACAGAGATTTCCGGGCTTTTGAAATCGACCTCTTCAACGCTTGCAGTGGCAGAAACTTCAACAGGTGGTCTTGTGTCGGCTGCACTATTATCCGTTTCTGGAGCAAGCAAGTTCTTTGTAGGAGGAGGAACACTGTATACCATAAAGTCGCGGAAGGCTTGGGCGGGATGGACTGATGAGAACTTGGTGGACTACAAGTCTGTTGACTGCGGTATCTTAATATTGTGGTCGCACTTGCTGATACGATCATCTGCACAGGGGACCCACGCCAGAGCTCGTCAAAGGGCTTGCGGTGAGCGTCAGGGAGCAGATGGATGTCACATACTGTATCGGAGAGTCAGGTGCTACAGGTCCTACCGTCCCTGGACCTCCATTCATCCATGTGTAGGCCTTGTCACTCCTCCGAGGGCTGGTAGTTGACATCAACCTCTATGAACAGGGCGGGGCAGACGTGCATTTCTGTTGTCTCTAAGAATGGTTTTGCGAACAGAGTCGTGAACACGGGTGTCGCGGATAGAGAGAAGAACATGGTAGCCTTTGCAAAAGCAACCTTGGAATTGCTCAGGGACGTCCTCACAGGAGAAGTCGAGCTACAGCAGCCTGAAAGCTCATCTACCAAAGACTGAACCATTCAGACGTGATACACCAGTACATCACTGCCTCTTTGTCTTAGTCATAGCCTCAGTCTCTTCTTCACTCAGTATGCGTCCTTGCAACTCTTTTTCCACCTCTAAACCGAGCTCTTTCACACGTTCACGATTTGACCCAATTAGCGCAACGTGTGCCCCTGGATGAAGGAGCGGGTAAGAGCCTATCCTGATATTCTCAGGCTTAACACGCTTCTGAAGGGCTGTAAGGAAGGGAGCGATGGATGATTCTGGGAGCCTTGAAGTTTCGTCAGCGGGTTTGATCCCCGTATAGCGCATGGGTAATACTAATGACGTACGAAGTATAAACTTGAAGCCGGAAGGGACGTGCATCGTCAGGGGGTAGAGGCAAGAAAGGCTTCAAGTTGTCCAAGAGCTTCTGAAAAAGAGTCGGAATTCCAGGGAATATGCACAGCTTGCCTTCGAGTCGAACTACAGGCTGCAATATTGTTTCAGCGACGCCCCCATGTAAAAAAGGAGACATGCTCACGACCCAGCTATCGCTATCGACAAAAAGAACTTCGCCAGCTTCCGGAAACAGTGCCATGCGTTTGCGAGCGGTACGTTGCTCCTCGCTCTGCTGAGACATCCACGTGCGGTGTCGGCTGGCCTCTTCCATACGCCGGAGAGTTTCATCGTGATATTTGAGCTCTTGCCCGAAAGACGCCGCGAGGGAGGCGTACGTGATATCTCGAAAGGGATGCATTTAGATACATCTGGCAATTGTAAAAGCTAAGGCGTCATACCATCGTGAGTAGGTCCTATGCCACCAGAGGTAATGACGAAGTCAAAATTCTGAACCATTCTTCGGCTAGCCTCAATGCTAACGATCATATTTGTGATAATTTCCGATGATAATAGAAGGTACTTACATTTCATCCTCATCATCTGCAATGACCTCGATTTTCTTGCTGCGTTGTTGCATGGAAGGTAAGTAGGGATGCAGAGAATACTGAACCGAACCTCACAGTTCAATTCCATTCTCAAAACAGAAACGAGCAAAGTAGTTTGAGTTACGGTCCAGCGTGTTTCCATTCAGTATTTCATCTCTATAATTTATTCCATGATTTCAGTTGCGCAGGTTCTTACAGAGGAAAAGGCCTACCCAATGATAAGTGCAGCAGCAGTCTTGATGTAGCGTCCTTCTCCAAGGGGATTATGCGAGATTTGGGAGACGGGGAAATCTACCGCAGGAGCTGGGGGTTCCGGTAACGGTTTATCATCGATTGGCTTAGGACCTTCCATGAGGCTGTAGTGATCGCTAATGGAGACGTTACCTAGACCAGTGATACTAGGTCAGCGAAGCAGGGGAAAATTACTGACCAGGGTGATAGGGTGAGAGTTGATTGACTATCATGACGCAGTCTATGAATATTGTGGGAAATGGTGTCTCATGAGCCAAGTTACAACCAAGCAGGACAAACCAGTAGACAGGTAACGGGGAGCCGATCCCGAGAAACTACGAAATGAGTTCAAGTTGCGGATTGCTTTCTATATCAAAGTGAAATGTAACGGTTTCAACGGATCCATCGTTTCAGGTGATGAGGCCTATAGCTAACGGTCGCGAGAAACGTCCACGACAGAGTTCTGCACCTAAACTACTAGTTGACCTCTGGTACTAGTCTGTGAACATCGTCAGCACGTTTGTTCAACGAGAAGGCAGCACCAGATATGACGTAAATTTCTCACGATGTTGAGGAAATTTTGAAAGCCGAACTTTCGCGTTGAACCATTTGCGCGTCACAGCCGTCTGCCTATTCCTCCACCATGTCCTCCACCTCGTCAACGTCTTACTTCGAGAGAATACAAGACTTTGTCGCCGAAAACAAGAAGGCTGTTCTCATCGGTTCAGCTGCCGCTGCCCTCGCTGTTGGAGGTGTCGTTTACTATGCTTCTACTTCGCGTGGTCCCGGCGGTGACTTGGAGAAGGGTAAAACGAGAGACAAAAAGAAGTCTTCAAAGAAACGGAAGACCGTCAATGATGCAGACGGGCCCCTACTTGAGGAAATAAAGCCCAAAGTCGTGGAAGTCGAGGGTCAGTATCACAACATTCTTACAACCCGCTCATGCTCACCAACGAATAGAAGATGCGCGGTTATCACCGGAAGAGATTTTCGGAATGTCAGTCGAGGTTGGTACATCTTGATTTGTATATGTCAAGTCGACATGAGTCCCGTAGGAGCGAACAAAAGTGGCAGGCACCCTCAAGACCCGGGGTAACACGCTATACCAGAGCCGAAAATTCCAGCAGGCAGTAGATATGTACACGCGTGCAATTGAAGTCGCCATGAAACCAGAGCCCGTGTACTACAGCAATCGTGCAGCATGTGCGTTCTTTCTGCAAATGCCATTCTCATTCATATCTTACACGTGTCACAGGCTACATGAACATGACGCCCCCCAAGTATGAGCTCGTGGTCCAGGACTGTGATGAGGCGCTGCGTGCTGATGCCAACTACGTAAAAGCGCTGAACAGGCGTGCCAATGCTCTTGAAGCCTTGTCTCGACATGAGGAGGCTTTGCGTGATTTCACTGCTGCCACTATCCTGGACAAATTCCAAAATGAGACAGCTGCACAGGCCGTAGAACGCGTGTTGAAGAAGATCGCTGTAGACAAAGCCGCCGCAGTTCTCGCGGTGAGTACGTGGTGTGGGATCACTGACGTATTACTCATTGAGCCTAGACACGCGAACCTCGACTTCCATCATTCACGTTCATTTCTGCATATTTTGCTGCATTCCGACCCCGTATGTATATTCGTCTGAGCATCCATTTTTCTCTCTTTAAATGCTAGCCTTCTACAGGACCGCTACCAGAGCTCCCAGAGAACCCATCAACAGGCGATAACACTCTTATACTTGCACTGCAAGCTCTAGAAGCTGCTGATTATGCACACTCTGTCTCCCTCGTGAACGAGGCAATGGAGCAAGGAATTTCATGGAACGTAGGCAAAGCGGAAGCTCTTAATCTTCGTGGCACTTTCAAGTTCGCTGCCCCCCCTTATTCTGAGATACGTTGACTAAGTTTTGCATAGATTCCTCATGGGTGACGTGTCCGGTGCTAAGGAGGACTTATATGAATCCATCAAAATTGTTCCCTCTCTGACACAGAGTTGGGTGAAGATCGCGAGTGTACACATGGAGCAGGGTGAAGGTACAAAGGCCTTCGAGTGCTTTGAGCAAGCCATCAAGCACAACCCCCAAGACCCTGACATCTATTACCACCGCGGACAAGGTGAGTAGCTGGTATTTTGTACGGCAACCCCTCGTCCAATGATTTGCAGTCCTCTTCATCACGAATGAGTTCAAGGAGGCTGCGGACAACTACACCAAGTCCAGCGAGCTCGATGATACGTTTGTATTCTCACACATCCAACTTGCTGTCGCCCAGTATAAAATGGGTGAACTTGCACGGAGTATGGCAACTTTCCGACGGACGATGACTAATTTCCCTCAACGGAGCGAGCCCCAGAACTACTAGTGAGTAGCTGCATTTGGTACTGATGGATTTGCATCTAATGACTTGGCAGCGGCGAATTGCTGTTGGATCAACAGCGTTTCCAAGATGCCGTTGATAAGTTCGAGCGTGCTGTAGAACTCGAACGTGCCAAGTATGTGTTTATTTATTTTCTGTCAACTTGTAACTGACATTGTTCCACTCAACCAGACCTCCTCCGATGAACGTCCTCCCTCTTGTAAACAAGGGCCTTGCCATCTTCCAATGGAAACAAGATATCGATGCTGCAGAGCGGTGCTGTAACGAAGCCTTGCGGATTGATCCTGGGTGTGAGCCCGCAGTGGCCACGCTCGCACAACTGTCATTGCAGCAGGGTAAGATCGACCGTGCCGTTGAGATGTTCGAGAGGCAAACGGAGCTTGCGCGCAGTGAACCAGAGTTGGTCAATGCTCTTACGTACCAATATGTGAGTTGATGCAGGAGCACTGAGATTTTGGGTCCACATGTCTGACGGGCGGTTTATAGGCAAGCATGGCTCAGTTGGAGTTCACACGTAACTACCCCGCGATGGCAGAGCAGTTGGCACAGATCGCGAGGTCGATGGCGCCGTGAAGGCGAATGTGAACATGATGTTGCTTTTACCTCCTTTCGTCGTTTGGTGCACAATGGAAGAGAGGGGATAATGTCCTGGTCATTGAGGGTCGAGTTTGATTGCTCAAGTTATCGATTTTTAATACTTGACACACCTTCCTGCTTATCTTTCGGACGCATTTCGTTTGCTATACCACGCTCTCTTCACTCATTCTGGGTACTAGGCCTGGGCAGGATGGCGCAACCAGCAAGACGATACTCGAACAGAAGAATATGACCACTTAAGTCAGTGCGGCCCCCAGATTGCTCAACCCCAAGGACAAGAGCTTTGAGTGCATCAAAACCAGACATGATACATTCATGTATGATCGTCAGAATAACCACGAGCAATACCGCTGCGACCTTGCTCCAAGACAGCCGGAGAATCTCCAATGTTTGTCTCGAGCCCTTGATAGGAGCGAGAGTGAAGGAATAAAGCTGCGCCACGTATCATACCAAGACGATGATACAACACCAGACCACTCACCTGCTGCACTGTCGGCTAATTTCGAGACAGTACCGTCTTGGTTCCGAAGAGTAAGAGCACCCGATGTCCCCTCAGGTGGTGTTTCAATGATTTGGGCTTTTTAATGTAAGCCAAGGTCAAGTAGGTAAGATCGTGCTTACTGCCGTAGAGTTTTGGTTGTCGATATTTTCCGGTAATCAAAGAGAAGGTAGGTCGATCTAGGTCGTCTCCCTCATCTTCAGCAATAGGAACTAAAGATAATTTAAGAACAAGTCGAACGGATGTAATATTGAAAATATACCTTCAGAGTCTGCGGCGAGTAGCTTTTCAAAATCCAGCACATATTGGCCACTCCAAGTGCCTTCAGCTTGAAGCGCAACCTCAAGTTCAAAAGGAGTTACGATTGGCCTTAGAAAATCCTGAAAGGAGTGAACAATACGGCTCACCCCGAGAAAGGGAGACGAACCTTGGAGTCTATCAAACTATTTTCAGGGCATGCGACTAGTACGAAACACTCGATCTCCATAAAATTTGCGAGCTTTGCAGGATTCAGTTTGCCAACACTGATCGTATAACTTTTCTTCTTTGCCCGAGATAGCAGTTTTCTGATGCGGGTGATAAGGGGTAGATATGATGCTGTGTATGAGTTTAGACATCGCAAAGACGACCTGCGATAAAATCACTGACCAACACCTAGCGTGCCGACAAGAATGCCAAAAACATCGGTATCGCGAGCCCTCTGGACCATCGCAAACCGCCGCATTAATAACCTATTGGTCCTCTGTGATTGCAGGCGAGCCGACCTCGTAGAAGGGTCGTAAGCATACACCTAAAGAACTCATAAAATGATGATAGATATTAAATCGCGAGAATGGGAAGCTACCTCGCAACGAGAGTGCGTCATCAATAAATTCGTAAGGTTGAGGCTCTCGCCACCAATATATGCGATGGAGATATTGTCTTCATCCGCCTCCACACCATTTTGCTCGGAGGTGTGTGAACTTTGTTCGGTGGCCTTAGGATCAAGTCTTATAGGAAGTGGGTGGTGCAAGACTATGTAACTCCGGGATTGCAGTCTAGTTTCCAGCCCCTGAGTAATCGCGTCTGCATCACTACTAAGTCCATGTTGCACAAAGACATAAAGACGAGCTGCAATCACCTGCACAATATGAATATCCTACGTCATAGCGAAGTAAAATAGTTGGTCGATTGTTATTATCACCGCTTGTATCTTGCTGTAAGTTAGTGGTTAAACATTCCCCGAGTTGGTCGATGCAATCAGCGACATCGATGGGCTTCTTTCCAAATATATAGATTACGGGAAGCCTAGAAGGTCTATAACACAATGTCATAGGCTTTAGATTGATGAGGTCTTGGACACGCACTGGCTTAGACAAGCGTGACCGTAGTGGACAATTAGATCTGCATCGATATGTTGTGCAGCAACCTCGTCAACACAGCAGCTGTAAAATAGATGAAGTCAGAAGATACTCTAGATTGATTAGTAACTAACCTGCCGTATGAAGTGTCCGCTAAGACGTAGATATCATGGCCGTCCCCAGCTTTGCTCTTGAGTAGACGGTATATTGGGACAGAGTGACGCAGAAGTTCATCGGGAAATTGGAGTGCTATCTACGCTAGTATTAGCTAGTATCAGTATGCACAAATAAGATAGATCAATCTTACTCGTTTGAAGTTCCCTTCCACGATCGCAGATACTGTTCGTTCTATCTCGTAAATTTCAACGAGGTCAGACGAGACGACGTTTTGGGTAGATAGGTCAACATTAAACTCTATTTTTCGAGCTATTGCATCCTCCCCTGACGCAGAGAAAGTAGAGACGGTGGGATTGTCTGTCATCTGTATCTGTATGATATGAGTAGGGGCGGATTGTCGTAACTCGTTTGGCGCCGGAACTTGCCGAGATCAACAACATTGTGCTCACAGTGGACAAGGTCATTTTAGACTAGAGGCTTATGTCTTTTGACGTCCACTCGATATAAGCAATGTCCTCGATGTCTGTCATGCGACCTCACAGGGTGTTATTCATTCCGGAACTGCTGAAAAATATCCTCAGCTTCTTGGACAGACTTGACAATGTGATCAACGCGGCGTGCGTTTGCAAGCAATGGTCGGAAATTGTTCTGGACCTCATCTGGAGGGAGGTAAACAGCCTCCCTCAGCTTCTTACTCTTTTGAGGCCATACAAAAAACGCGGAGTATCTTATGTGCGTCAAATTTTTCTGAATATTTACCAGGGCTGGATATGTTCTATGTAGAACTTCGACGGACAGCCAGACTCAAAGGACTGGGCGAGATTTCAAAAGTATGCCAATCGCGTGCGTACTTTGAGATACCAGCAGGGAGACGAAGACTATTCCACCATGTTAGACGATATGGCCAGGACGAGGACGACGCTGGAAATACTCCCGAATCTGCATACTCTGGAGTGGCTCTTTGACGACTTTGATTGCATGGCCATCCTGTTCATGCATCAATGCGTGAGACATCTCGTCATAACCGCGCCTCCTCTATCAAATAAATCTTCATTTTTTGTCGACATCTACGCCCGCATGCCATACCTCCACTCACTCGACCTCCGCGTTCCCTACGCTGCGAGTTTCATCGAGGCGGACATCCTTGAGCTTCTTAGAAATCTTCCTGTACTGAAAAAAGTCATTTTCCCCGAGTTTTATTTCACATCGACTATTGTCTCAGAGCTTTCGCGGATGAAAAACATCAACATCGTGCAATTCGAGCATGGAACTGAGCAAGGATCCGGGGACGAGAAAGATGTAGCCTCGTTTGCGCCCGTCCTTGAGCAAGGAGCTTTTCCCGTCCTGTGGGACCTAGCCATTACAGCTCGCCTTGGGGACGTCGTTCGATTCATGAATGCAGACTTTGCGCCCATCAATATCACATGCCTATACATCAGCACCTACATTGAACATGAACCCGAACAATTGCACACGTTGCTCGCCACGCTCTCACAACAATGTCGTCTTCTTTCCCAGTTGTACATCAAACTATTGCATGTTGTTGGACACATGAAGCTCATTCCCGCAAAGCAAATCACATTCGACACACTCAGACCAGTACTCTCGTTCCCGAACCTCACTACGTTTGAGGTTATGCACAAATACCCGCTTAATATCACTTTGGAGGAGATTGAAGAACTTGCAAGTCGGTGGCCCTCCCTCGAGGGTCTGTTCCTGAATGCGGAACCGCTTGCCATGTTCGACTTTACACTTGACCTCCGAGCTCTCGTCCCCTTTGCCCGCCATTGCCCGAAGCTACGTCGGTTAGCTCTCTTTATGGATGCCACCACTGCAAGGATCCGTTCAACGCAGGAATTAAAGCCCTTTACTGCACTCTCTGTCTTATCTGTTGGAACGTCACAAGCACACGACCCAGATGCCGTCGCCGCATTCCTGAGCCACCTGTGTCCACTGGGCTGCAACATCGAGGTAGGCATAACCTGGACATCATATAACAGCCGTTCATCTCTCGAGGTGGATATCAGCGCGCTGTTAGAGATACAAAGTCGCTCCACCCCTTGGGAGATAGTGAAAGACCTCTTACCTGTTCTCATTGAACTTCGGATAGAGGAGCGGGAGAAATCGAGGGCTCTACAAGAAGAAGTCGAGGATCTTAGGACCAGGAATCGCTTGTTGATGGATAAGGTCAACATAAAGGCCAACGATTCGTGCGTCATTGTATAAATACCACAGCTTCCGACGCCTTGGGTTAAACACTTTTTCGTTACTTGTGAGCTGAGACATGTTTCAGATTCTTCATTTTTACATTGGATACCTTTCTGCTTGTATGTTGATCTAATTTCTCTCGTCTAGGTGTCACATTCTCGTTAGAAAATTATTCGTTGTAATTCAAAGGTGCCTCAGTCAATAATCATTGAATGGATTTGTTCGATTTTCACACACACCGTTTTGTCTATGGGTACAGAGTCTAGCGCATTGTGACGCAGCTGACCACCAACAATTGTACAGAGGTAAACTAAACGCATATAGAAGAGACACATCAACTTCATACACGAAGAATACTAATTCCGTGTTTTTTTTTCTTCATGTTTGTCTTTTATCCTAGGTCGGACATAGCCCTATTCGAGGGGGTTACTTCAGAAGCCCATCGTAAGGTATCTGTAGGATTTGCCACACGTACACTTCATACAGAGGGGAAATACTGTGGTAGGGGTGAGTGTGCGTAAAAACATCCTTAGTAATACTTCGCAAACTGCCGTATGTGGGCCCGTGATGCCGACTTGAATTTCTCTAGTTCAACTGTTCAAGAAATTATCGCTGATAAGTTTGCAATGGTGATACCATCCATGGTTTACGGACATGGCTGGGGGCCCAACTCGTCTAGGAATCAGGGTGAGGTGCCAACGGCTTTACAAAGGCCTACCGGCACGACACCAGCCTGTTTGAGAAACCGAAAATAGGCTTCCGCGGAATTTGCATCATGCATGTGAGTCACTATTGTCTAGTTGTACTTAATCCTATAACAAAATTTGCCCAAGTCTCTAAGACATTTAATTGGCGGTCCAGACTAAGAAACGCCGCGGCTTCTGCATGGCCTTATCATGTGTTGTGAAAGCGGTTGGCTGAGCCCGGAGCCCAACACATGAATACTGAAAACTCCCCTATTCAACTATTACTTGCACTTGAACACTGATCATGATGCATCCTCACTTGGCATTATTGATTCCTGAGCTGCTGGAAAAAACCCTCAGTTTCATGGACAGAGATGCCAACGTGATTAACGCGCGCGTTTGCAAGAAATGGTCAGGGATTGCTCTGGACCTCGTTTGGATGGAGGTAGAGAGCCTTCCTCGGCTTCTTAATCTCTTGAGGCCATATCAATCACGCAATGGGTCTATTGTGCGTTATCTTTTCTCTACAATTCGCTTGCTAAATTCATGACTGGATATGATCTATGTAGCCCTTCTTCAACAGACAACCAGATTTAAAGGACTGGGCGAGATTCCAGAAGTATGCCAGTCGGGTGCTTACTTTGCGACACCAGCAGCAGGGACGAGAAGACTTTTCTTGCATGCTGGACGACATGGCCAGGACACGGCCAACGCTCGACATACTCCCGAATTTGCATACTCTGGAGTGGCTCTATGGAGATTTTAAGTGCATGGATCGAGCTGTACTATTCATGCATCGGCGGGTGAGGCACCTTGTCATATCTCCTCTCTATAGCAAGGTCAAATCACCGTTTTTTGTCGATGCCTGCGCCCGCATGCCACACATTCATTTACTCGACCTGCGGGGTAATTACTCCGCTCGTTTTATTGAGATAGATGTCCTGGAGATTCTTCGAGGTCTGCCCGATTTGAAGAAGATTATTTTCCCTGAATTTTACCTCACCTCGACTATCTTCTCTGAGCTTTCGCGGAAGAAATGCATCTCCGCCATCAAATTCGAAAGGAGAGCTAAACAAGGACTGGGGGAAGAAAAAGACGTAGACTCGTTTGCACCCGTTCTTCAAGAAGGAGCTTTTCCCGCGCTGCGAGAATTAGACATCATTGCTCGCCTTGGGGATTTCGTTCGAATGATGAATGCGGACTATTCCCCCGTCAATATCACTTCCCTATGCATCAGCACCTACGTTGAACAAAAACCCCGAGAACTGCATTCGTTACTCGTCATGCTCTCTGTGCATTGCCGCCTTCTTTCGACATTGCGTATCAAACTATTGCATGCTTCTGGATCACTCAAGCTCAAGTTCGCCCCAACAAGACAAATCGAGTTCGACACACTTAGACCATTACTTTTATTCCAAAAACTCACTACGTTCGAGGTCATGCACAAATATCCCATTAACATTACGTTGGAGGAGGTCGAGGAGCTTGCCCGCCGATGGCCATCCCTTGAAAATCTATATCTCAACAAGGAACCGCTTGTCATGAGTGACTTTACACTTGACCTCCGAGCACTGGTCCCTTTTGCACGTCACTGTCCAAAGCTGCGCCGTCTGGGTCTTTTCATGGATGCCACCGCTGCAAAAATCCACACGACAGGAGAACTGAAGCCCTTTAGCGCTCTCGAAGTCTTATCTGTCGGAACGTCCCAAGCACGCGACGCGGGCACCGTCGCTGCGTTCTTGAGTTTCATGTGTCCACCGGAATGCAAACTCGACGTAGACATGACCTGGACTTCACATGGCGGTCGCTCATGTCACGAGCTGCATGATGACGTGATGTTGGAGATACAGAATCGCTCCACCCCTTGGAAGAGAGTCAAGGATCTCTTACCTCTCTTTATTCATCTTTGGAGGGAAGAAAGGGAGAAATCGAAGGCTCTACTACGAGAAGTTGAGAGTCTAAGGGCCAGGAATGGCTGGCCGAATAAGCCTGAGGTCAACGTCAGGTTCATGCCAGTCGACGATTCGGATTCAATTGTCCCCCGCAGCCGCAGCCGCAGCCACAGCCACAACAAGAGAATAAGGAAGATACTCATTTCACTTACGAAAGACGATACGTGCGTCATCGCATAAACTGCCACAACTGGCCGGGTCCGACGCACTTGCCAGTGTGCTATTCACTTACTCTGTGAGTGGAGACTTGTGATGCACATATTTTGTCCCTTTCTGATGATATTTTACACGTTTGTACGTGATCTGCTTTGCTTTCCATCAGTCATCACATCTCCTCGGGACTTTGTAGAAATAGTTTATTCATTGGTTTTTTTTGGGGACAAAGTTTTTATTGGCCATGGACCATAGTTGGTTGATTAATATATACTTATTCGAAGATTTACAAGACTAACCCTTTTTTGTACTTACATCATTGATGCACTTACGTTCCGGGGTTTCTGTTGCTTCAATGATCACATGGTCGAGAATATATCTGTCCGACCCATTGACCATGAAAGTCAGACATAATTAGACTACTAGCAAGGGGTTGTCGATTAGCAAGCTCTTGCGGAGTATCATATCATTCTCCATGAACGGCGTTTGATTCCCATTGATAACCAATGAATTGTCCGCTAGACCACGCTAAAGCTCTAGTATACTAATCTAGTATGAAACATTGCAAATCGATTTAATAACATCCAAGGCCAGCCCCGTTGGATCAGGACCTCTAAGCTTACAGCTACAGTAATATGGATACAAAACATTTCCGTCGACATAGAAGAAGAAGAAGAAGAAAGAAAGAAAAACAGAAGGCGATATAATTGTGAATTGTGGTTTATGATTTATAAAATTGCAAATTGAAAAGGCATGAGTTGTCATGAATTAGGTCTGTGGCGTTTTGAAGGAATGGAAGTCCGGGTTTGCATAGGTCCATCAAAGGAATTCGGGAGCTGGCGGAGCGCATGCGCATAGCGAGCATCGCTTTGTGTACTGGGTGACATATGAAAGAGCATGGGCGGTGATGACGGCATGGGTTTCGTGTATTCAGAGCATCTCGAAGCGCAGTCTGGGCTTTGCATGCCAGTGAATTGGTTTGTAGGTACTAAGGGAGACCGAGACGTTCTGGTCGTGTGTCGGGGTGCTCGAACGGTTTCTCCAGATGCGAACGTGGTCAGGCCAGAGCAAGATGAGACGGCGTAAGGCGACGGTGTTTGTGGCCGCTGAGCATATTCTGGCTCATCAGGGAATTCAGTGAGCTCGGGATAAGCTGGTTTTGGTGTAGGGGGTGGCTCGTCTATAGCCTATATATAATAGAGTATGGGAGTTAGAGGGATGGTGACAAGAAAGGAGAATGGGATGGCGACGTACCCATGGGTTTTGGACAATAGGAACGGGGTATCGAGGCCACGAAAGTCCATCAAGGTCGCTGAATTCAGTCTTGACCGACGCAAAAGACAATAGCAAAGCTTGATTGAGAGCCTTAGTGAACGGTAAGCTCTGTGATGGGCGGCTCAAAGAAAAGAAAGGTGCGGACTTCAGGCATGACCAGTGCATCTTGTTCCCAACGTTGCTGTTCTAGCTCTTCGAGCCTTAGCCGTTCCATGCGAAGTTTACTACGATCCGTAAGAGTGGCTTGTTGGGCGGTCATGATGGTTGGCCACACGCGAGACAGTTAGAAGAACAGGGCTGAGTAAGGTGTAGAGGTGGCGGACGGTAACCAACCGTTATATGAGGAAGACGCTTTGTGTCGAAGACAAAAAAAGGGCAAGAATCAGCCACAGCATACGATGTTTGTCCAAGCGGGCGAGCGGACCACACTTGGTGACTTTTGTTCAATCGTCGGGTTAAGGCGATTTTGTCGTGCAGTTCAAGCTAGCAAATACAGAAACCTATCAGACCTTGCCAGGCCTGTCAAGTATTACCCCAAGGCTGACCAGCGTGTCTATGGATTCTACTTCATGCCGGCTCGGCAAAATGTGACAGGTCCAGTTACGTGACAAATGTGATGCGACGCGTAGTCCACGGACTCCTGTGTCTCCGCTTGAAAACGCCCATTCAACGCGAGCTGCTTGACGCGTTGATCATCCTTTTCCTCATCATCATGTTGGAAGCAAGACTCCAAGAAGCGGCCCTTCTCAAACGTCTACTAGACTGTAAGCTGCTCATTTATCGAAGCTGGTCACGGTTCTTATAATTGCAGCCATCAAAGAGCTGGTATCAGACGCCAACTTTGAGTGCAATGAAGAAGGAATCGTGCGTCTCCTTGCACTAGAGGACATTTCATTATCCTGAGCGTGTTTTAGCATCTCCAAGCAATGGACAACTCTCATGTCGCACTCGTTGCTGTCAAGCTCGACGCGACGGGTTTCAAGAAGTATCGTTGTGACCGCCCAATGCCACTGGGTGTCAATCTCGGCTCCCTCACCAAGGTTCTCAAATGCGCCAAGGACGACGACATATGTATCATCAAAGCCACCGACGATGCTGACATTCTGAACCTGGTTTACGAGGCAAGAAGTACGCCCTTTCTGTAATATTTTCAGTCTTGCTCTAGCTCATGCATCTTTACTTACTCACAAAAGACTCTGACCGAATCGCAGAGTATGACATGAAACTCATGGATATCGATGCCGAGACACTTGGTATTCCAGACACAGAGTATGATGCACGCATTACCATGACTGCGGCGGAATTCACGCGGATTGTCCGAGACTTGTCGCAACTGGGTGAATCTGTGCGCATTGAGGTTTCAAAGGAGGGCGTGCGCTTTGCAAGTGAGGGCGAGGCTGCGAATGGCAGTATACTATTGAAACAAACGGAGGCTGCCCGGGAGAAGTACGCCAACTACGGCAAGGAGGACGAGGAAACCAAGGAGGCAGATGATGATGACGAAGACGAGGGCAGTAGCAAAAAGAAAATCAAGAAAGAGAAGGTGAAGAAAGAGGTGAAAGAGGATGTCGAAATGGATGACGAAGAACAAGATGACAAGGATGGGGAGTTCAAAGCTAAGTCGGAGGACGAAGGTGAGGAGGAGCAAGATGACTCTGAAGAGGAGAGAAGTAGCAAGAAACGGAAGAAAGCCCCCGCAAAGGTATATCATCAGCCATTATCATTGTTATCGCATTCATTTATGAATATTCAAGGCCAACGGCAAGCCCGCCAAAAAAGCGAAGTCGGACGAGACTCCCGCCGACGGAGGGGTGGCGATTGAGATGAATCAACATGTGTCGTTGACGTTCAGCTTGAAATACCTTGTCAACTTCTCGAAGAGCTCAACACTATCGAACACGGTACAACTCATGATGAGCAACGATGTGCCACTTCTTGTACGTCTGTTGTCTTACTACTGGCTGACTTTTGCTGATAGAGCGCGGTTAGGTATCTTACAAGTTTGGACAAGGCGAGATCAAGTACTATCTCGCTCCAAAAATCGGCGAGGAATAAACGTGGTCTTTTGTTGTATATCACCATTCTCTTGCATGTCACTGGTTTTGTATCTATCATAATTCATCGGTTTCCGTCTCTTGTCCGAAGACAAGCTGTTGTGCGCGTGGAGGACACGAATTTTGTTGTCCAGTACAAAGTTGTCCCACCAAGTACGACAATAAGCTCAAGAACCGGACGTGTGCTGAGATAAATGCGCATTGCGAACCCTCTACGATAAATACTACACTAAGATCTAGTCCATACCCGCAGCCCATACCACAATAATATCCAGTTCGTGCCCTTCATAGACGTTGCCCCCGCAGCCCAAACCACTCCGGAATCAGGTTCCACACCTCCCGCCGAGCCTTCCTGACGTCCTCCGTGAACTCAGCCTTACATAGCGTGCACAGATTCAAACCACACGTCCTCTCACCATCCGAAAAATCTGTTCTCTCCAACATCCCAACAGCCAGCAGAAGCGTGTGCAGCGGATCTACATCACGCTCGCTAGCTGTCCCACGGATGAAACGCAGGATGTTGAGATGTAGGAAGTAGAAAGATTCTGAGCAATGGGTGGCCCTCAAGGTGCCTGCGTTCAGACAGTCAGCGGACGAGCGGTAGTAGAGTGCGTCCTCGAGGAAGGTGCTTATGTACATCTGCGCGCTTTCGCGGCCTGCGAATATTTGGGAGAGGTGTGTATCTGATAGACGTACTCGCTGGTCCTGAGGATTGGAGTCCGTAGAGAAGATGGGAGGGGGAACGCAAGTGCCGGCGAAGATCCTGCTGGGAGTGCGACGTGCGAGGTCGTAGAATGCACTAGGGAGAAAAGCGTCGAGGTTGAGCTCGAAGGCGAGCTCAAGGATGAGGATAGGGTGGGGGAGGAGCTGGCGGGCGCCATAGACTTTGCCGTTTGTCAGATCACTCTCGCGGAGATCCCATCCGGTGAGTGATGTAGGCCAGTATCTAGCGATGTGGGCGATGCAACGGTTGCGTAGGTGCTCGATAAAGTATTTCGTGGAGAGACGGAGAACGGCAGAAATGGTGACAAAGTCTGCTGCGGGGTGGTTCTTGAAGTCACTACAGGTTTAATAATGTGAGTGTTATGGACCAAGACACTGCAGGAATATGCTCACAGTCCATCATATAGCGCAATGAGAAGATGGTGTATATCGGATGGACGATCGTACAGCTCGACCCAAGGACATCCATCTATAAGACTCTGGTCAAGAGGTTGGGGGATGGAAAACAGGTCGTGAAACACATCAGAATGCCTCTCGAGTTGGCCTCGGTGGACTTTGAAGGCGGCGCAGTCCGCAATGAGGACTATGTTTCCATCAGCGAACCAGATATCAGAACGAATGAGAGCCTTTGGAGGTCGTTCAGCATAAGAATTGCAGGGGCTGTGGCAGTCCATGCTACGATGCGCGGGTCAAGACTGAGAAACCCAGCAAAGATTAGGGAGGGCATTTAAATTCGTTGGAGGCAGTCTGAATCGCAATGAAGGATATTTTGAACAGGTCTGGCATGATATTAAGGGTCTGCTGTGGCCAATGCAAGTAGCTGTAGTGCTGGACCAGAGCACTGAAGCTGCGTAGAGCGTGATAGTTATGTAAAGGGAAAACACCTGAACCTGAAATTCAACGCTCTGTGCCCTCAACAAATCATCAATCATCGTTCTTTGTTCTAAACGAAACCAACGGCGACCACGACCAACATCTTTCGAGCCCAGTGGTGCTCGTCACCACACCACGAAATCAATCCTGTATGAATACTAGAAATCCCAACCAAACCATAGGTAAGTCTAACCCAGTCGCTGCATCCCGTTCTCATCTTCATATTGTTTTTTTCTTTCTCCAATTCCAGAGCCCTCAGAGAATTGGGACGATGATTTCGAATTCCAGCAGAACAACGAACGAAATGTCTTCAGCAAACAACAGGCGTCTGTAGAGCCTCGATTGTCTGTTGCGACTTCTGCCCTCACTGAAGATTGGGACGCCGAAGCAATCCAATCCAATATTATAAACCAGTCACCCGCAGCATTGGGGGACAGAAAGAATTACCCTCCGTCCGCAGTTCGTCACCAGCTCGAAGAGTGGGCAGAGCCAGGCCCATCAACCCCCACGAAGCGCACTGCCACTCAAGCAGAGAACTGGGATGATGACTTTGAAGATGGCTCAGAATTACCTGTCAAGCGGAACCTCCACACCCACACTCTAAGAACACGCCACTCATATCACACTCCCCCTCGACCCAAGCCACACACTGACCCCGAGAACTGGGATGACGATTTTGAAACAGACAAGGCTGACACCCCAATCACGAAACGGACGCGTCAGGACGCGTATCCAGACTCATCTGATGATGAAGGCGACTTGGGCTTCACTGATAAGGAGGAGGACAGGACTGTAACCGCCCGCAGCCGCTCTCAGCTCATGCTCAGGCAGTCACCCCCACCCCCTGTTCCTGCACTCCCTCAGTCACTTCTCTCGCCTATAGAACCGTTTCCACGCTCGCCAACCGTCTCTGTCTTCTCAATACCGACTACAAGTGGACGCAACTCAGTAGGATATACGTCTACCTCACATCTAGCGCTTAGGACAAGCGTCTCTTCACTTGCCATGCTGCCGCCCAGTCCTCCAATACATCGCGAGCGACGTAGACTACGCAAAAAGTCACGACCTCCGCACATGGACAACAATGTATTCGAGCTAATCGAAGAGCAGTATGACTCGCCCCCGCCGCTCCCACCATCAACTCCCGAGCGCCCGTCTTCTTCCCCTCTTCCTCAATCCGATACGGGATCATCAAGCGCACCAAAGACACCTATCCTTTCGCGGATTGGATCAGTCAAGAAGTGGGGTATGCGTAAGAAGCGAGCCAGCACAGGCCCAGCAGAGGTGATGATGCAAGAGCTAGGGGACAGAGATCAAGAGCGCACACCGCGCCCTACCAGCTCGCTCGCATCTATCCCTACTTCTGCCACGCGACCGAGTTGGTTTTTTCGTTCTGGCGGCGTCCTTGGGTCTGGGTCCCCGCCGCCTCCCCACGCAGCTGAACTCAAGCATGAGAAGAGCATGAGCGACATGCGCCCATCCGTGCCGTCAACGCCCAGCAAACTCTCCAAACGCAAGTCGAGAATGATGTTTGATCCCAGCAGCAGTAATGAGGTCGTAGATACTCCTGTGAAGCCGTCGCTTCTCTCTGCGGCCAGAAGACCCACGTCCATGCAAGTCCCTCACGGAAAGGTTATCTCAACCTCTTCAGGGACACGGCATACATCGTATGGCTCATCAGTGGGCCGTGCGGCATCAAAGACGTTCAGTCATCCCAGCGAGAGCGTGGAAAGTCTGCAACGCCCGGAGGGTAGTCGAAGCTTTATGGGCAGCATGCGGAAGATTAGCTTGGTGGGTGGCAAGAAGCACAAACGGCAGAAGAGCTCTGCGGACATCACACCCCTTCCACCAATGCCTATGAGCCCACCACCTCCACTCCCTGACGAGCCTGAATATCCAGACCAACTACTTCCTCCGATAGAGCTACAGCCACCATCACCACCTAGGACGCTCAACGGAGTGTCGGCGTCGCACTCTGCTCCCATTAATATTAGCCAAGGTGTTGAGTCGCTATTTGTACCCTCAAGTAGCGCTCCTGCGTCATTGTCTCCAAAGGCCAGCCCCGTATCTGCTAGCCGTACCTCTCCTAGCAAAGCATCCTCCCCTCAATCCACATCATTAGGACGGACAACGCAAGTCCCCACTCCATCATCATCCAGCGCCTCTGTTCCTCGGAGGAACTCGCTTGGCGACCTCAAGATTCCAGCGAGAATTAGTCAAGCTCAGATCGGCCTCAAACGCGACCTCGGAATGGTGAGGGAATTTGCAGCCAGCGTCGATAGTATGTAACATTGCATCTTCCATACATGCCCCGACTGAACATCTCCCGCACAGAACTTAAGGAGCTGCAAACGATTTACCATCACCTAGTCGCCGAGGTACAAGGTGTGCTGGATACTGACCCTCAATCACGAGCGACATCACCACCCATCATCCATCTCGCCCGTCCCCGTTCTCGGCTGCGCTCTAACACCGAGCCTAAGTCCAGTTTCTTGGAGCACAAGCAGTTAACAGCAGCACTGAGTGCTATCACCATCAAGTACAGGATACCCTGGGAATGTGCCGAACTACTGATCGAGCTCGGCGGGGGTACGCCTTCTCCTGCTTCACCTCCGTCGAACAATATCTCTGCGTCCACTGTGCAAGCTGAACTCGACCTTCGGAAGAACCGGGAGCGAGCGGTGACTTTGTCAGGAGATGAATCAAAGCCCCCTTCGGGATTAGTCTCGCCGGGCGTAGCAGCTTCGTCTAATTTCTCATGGCGAACGTCATCAGGGCGACATGATCTCAGCCAGCGTCAGCTCCTCCTCCTGCGCGACATCCTCAACAGCACAGATGGCACTGTTCCTGATGATGCGCTGACGCAAGACGAGATGCTCGTCAATCGGAAATGGAGGTGGGGCGACGCGACGAGCAGCACGGTGACGCTTCCTTCTGAAGAGTCCCTGCAGGCTTTGCAGGATGGCAAGAAAAGGCGGTATAGCCGGCTGGGCATGAGTGGACTGAGGGATATGCTACGATCGTTGAAGCGGACCCATTCAAATTCCATCCAGCCACCCATGCCAATACCACCACTGCCCCCGCCCGCGTCCACCACGTCTCTAAGTACCCAGTCGTCCATGAGCCAACACCATTATTCCCATACGCATCTACCTCCATCGCAGCAGCAGCAACACCAGGGAAGCGCCAAGATGAGCACGGGGCCAGAGTCCGCACGCTCTATCAGGCCGACTTCGCCGTACAACGGACCGTCGCTAAATCACAAAGCATCGCCACGGCGGCCCTCGCTCGCGTCTATCTTCCGTCTGGGGCAGAAGAGCAAGAGCGCGTCGTCCACCGGGGAGTCTTCATTGGACAGCGTCGATCATCCACGTTGTGTAAGCCGGGGCAGCGCCACGACGGAGGAAGAGGAATGGGATCGGATCGATTCTTTCGCGGATCTTGATGGAGCAGCGAAAGTGCTCGGTATCGAAGGGTCTTCTACGATCAAAGGCAAGAAGGGACGTTCGCCTTACCTACATCACCATCACCATCGTCCCACCACGCCCAAGGGGCCTCCGGATACGTCTCAGACGTCCTTGCACTTGCAGTGCGAGCCGTCTCCTCGGAGCATAAGACCGATGCGCTCGACGAGATTGTCGAACGTTGAAGAAGTAGACGATGATCGTCAAGCGCGCTCGAAATCAAAAACGCATCCCCGCGTCTCCCTCCCGCGCACGAGTCCCTCGCGGCCGCCATCTCGGAATTACAACACTGGGGCTGGGACCGGGGGGAAATCGGGTTCTGTGCGCTCTGCGCCGCCTCAGCCACAACCGCCAGAGGGGGAAGACTCGCTGTTACTGCCTGATTTGAAGCTGGCGATGACGCCGGAGAATATTAAGCCGCTGCTGGATAATGCAAAGGAAGTTCATTTACGGTTGAATGAGTGTATCAGGGATGTACGTGCGCTGCTGGACGCTACTACGAACTCGACGCTCTCTTAGTTAACTTCATTCATTGACTGCACTTCAATCTGGACATCATCACACCGCACGACTGCATGAATGAATGAATTATGGTTATGTCTGTAGACGACGTCCTTTGCTCGCTTGCGTTCCGTCTGATCTGTTCTATTGCTGAAAGTTTACGCGTTCTGATCAGTTGAAATGTATACTGTTGCGCAGGATATATTCAATGAAGAGCAATACTCCGGTTTCTCCACCACCATCACGACCGGCGAGAAACAAAAGCGTATTTGTAATAAATTCAAGGCTTCAGTTCGCAAATTATTCAAGGCATCTACTGGCATACTACCATGATAGTACTAGCGGTTAGGAGCTGGGTGGAATCAGACGATGCCGCTTGTTTTTGCGAGTTCTTGGGTAATGTTCAACCTTGTTCAATATTCCGCAATCTCGCCAGGCGTTGTTGAGATGTGATAATGGCATTCCTGGCGAAGACCGAAAAAGCATTGATACCGTGTGCGTCCTCTCTCCTTGGTGTATTGTAGTCTATCGTCAGATGGGGCGCGCATTGTGTCTGGCTAGCTTTATGGGACGGCGTATCGGTGGATTTGCACATCCGAGTCCTCCGTAATATTGTACTAAGAATCAATGAGGCGAAAGGTCGCGTGAAAGCGGCGAAGCCGGCTACGGACCCGGTTTGAAACTTGATGCACTATCTGAGTGGTTGATACCAGTACGACGTATTGTAATCGAATTAAGACAACACTACGATGGAACAACATTATAGGACGAAAAATATCGATAATGATTCAATCGATCTTTTCTTTCTCTTTTCACTTTCTTTTTCGGTTCTTCGGTCGGTTTCAGGCTTCAGGCTTTTTGCGGGATCAGGTCTAGTGTCGAACGCGGGGAACGCTTCGAAATTGTTGGTCCATAAATTGGCAGAGGACGACAACAATACAGGGATCGGCCGTTCTTCAGTCGGCGCATCAGGCGAGGACAGTATTTTGAATCATGGCTTGAACGACAATTTGAAAAGTCTAATGTAGAGTAGTCTGTACAGATAATTGAGTGCACTGAATCGGAGCACCTAATTCTCGGAGAGCTGCGTGGAGGATCTGGACAGTCTGAAGTAATTCGCATCTCTGGGATGAAATTCAGTCTCTGCTTGGATTGTAGGTAGATGGATGGACAATATAAAGCGTACACCAGAGCGAGAACATCAAATAGTGGGGCACCATCACTGAGGTCCGCGACGATGATGACTGGTCGAACTAAATCCGTATATTATACCAGTTAACAATTGTGATTCCATAGAAGCATGATAATTGGAAACAAAAAAAAAATTTACTGAGCTTGTCACCTTGCGAAAGCAAGGTCTCTTTGGTGTTCGCGTAAAATGCTCTTTCAAAACAGTGATCAATAAGTTCCCGAGTAATTGAGTCATGCTCCACGAATGACGGATAATTGATGTCATACATTTTTGCGATTCCTAACCGCCGGTCCGCCACAATGATGTCTACCTGTGAAGGCAAACCTACACTTATTGTTGGTAGGTACTCGTTGTTTTGTTATATGAAAGTTATTTTATTTTTGATCAGTAGAGCGACAAATGCATGGGCGTTCTCATTTTCATTTCGAATTACAGACATCATCCTTGATCCAAGAGAACCGGCGATGGAAAAAAGTGCAATAGAAGAGAAGCAAAGATATCTGCGTTATCCCCCTACACTCGTCATCATTAAACTCAACTTCTGCAATCTTCAACTTCCCGGTCTCCCAGCACAACACGTTCCATTATCACCTGTAAATTGCAAATTTACAACGGCCTCAACACCTTCCACCAGAATCACGCGTCGACAATTAGCTCTAATACCTGCTTACGCATTTACGGACTTCAAATCGCAAGGTCAAACAATAGAGCATGTATTAGTCGACATAGGCAAAACAACTTGCTTCGGTCTCTCCCCATTTAACGCCTATGTCGCTCTATCCCGAAGTCGTGGACGAGAAACCATCAGGTTATTGAGAGATTTCGATGACAACCTATTCACTCGTCACCCGTCAGAAGACCTTCGGATTGAAGACGAACGAATCGACGCCCTTGCCAAAGAAACGATTGTGCAATTTGCAAAGGGAAAATACCGTCCAAAATCGTAAGCAATCTGCACAATCCTACACCAAAAGCACATAATACTCATCAAACCGTCTCAAGATATCGACAATTTAAAAGCAATAAGGAATAGCACAACATTTAGACGCGAATTTTGGTCGAGAATCATTTGCCGTCCTGCTGATCGTGAACTTCCGAATTGAAGATGAACGAATTGACTCAATTGTAATTTAAAAGCAATAAGGAATAGGTCCTGCATATTAATGACAAAAGTAAAATGAAATAATATTGTGACAGCGGAGCAAGGTGTATCGTCGGCAACGCCGACCCCTTGTCAAAAAAGAGTCATGTTTCCAGCATGACAAGAATGGAGTCGAACGCCGCTCTCCCTGAGCAATGTTTCAAACATGAAGGGGGGAGTACTTATCCGGTACACTATCAGATAGTTGTCGATGCTTTATAATATATCGCTTTTCCAAAAAAAAAAAAAAAGGAAACAAAAAACCAATTTACCGAGGTTATCAGAAAAAGTCTCCCGAAGTCATGTTTCAAGCACAACAAGCGCAAGAGTGCTTATCCGATATACTACCAGATAGTTGTGGGTGTTGAAAATGGAATTATGATAATTCAAAACACCAAAAAGCAAATTTGCTGAGCATATCACAAAAAGTCTCCCGAAGTCATGTTTCAAGCCTGACAAGCAGGGAGTCGAACGCCGCTCTACCTTAGCCATGTTTCAAGCACGACAGGCAGGAGTACTTATCTGATGCACTACCAGATAGTTGTCGATGTTGAAAATGGAAGCATGATAATTCGAAACAAAAAAAAACATATTTACTGAGCTTATCAAAACAAAAACAAAAAGTCTCCCGAACGCATGTTTCAAGCACGACAAGCGAGGAGTCGAACGCCGTTCCCTCAGCCATGTTTCAATCACGACCAGCGGGAGTACTTATCCGATACACTACCAGATAGTTATCAATGTTGAAAATGGAAGCATGATAATTCGAGACAAAAAACAAATTTACTGAGCTAGTCAAAAAAAGGTCTCCCGGAGACCTGTTTCCAGCATGACAAGCGGGGAGTCGAACATTGCTCTCCCTCAGCCATGTTTCAAGCACGGCGAGCGGGAGTACTTATCCGATAGACTACCAGATAGTTGTCGATGTTGAACATGGAAGTATGATAATGCAAATACCAAAATAAATTTGCCGAGCTTATCAAAAAATGTCACTGAGGCGAGGAATGGAAACCCTTGCGAAAAATGGGATGAAAGCGTTGATCTGTCTTATCTCCTGCTCAGACATCACGTATGTTCAGCAATGAGCGCTTGAGCTCACAGCGCCAGCGAAGTACGAAGTATTGTTTACATAACATTTACGATTCTTTACCACTAGGTCATTATGGACGATTTCCGTTTTAGGCGAAAAATTGCATTTTTCAATCGAGAAGAAAAACTGTTCGTGACAACCCCTTCGTGCTGATTCACGGCCATGTCATTCGCACGAGTCAGCTCTTGAGAGCCCATCAGTACACATCTGTCTATCGCACCATGGGCAAGAATACAAAAAGTCCAAGAACATTGTCCCTCCTACCTTCGCCTTCCTCAACTCACGGATACTTCTCTGGCCGCCCAGCCGATCATCGACACCCACACCCATCTCGTGTCCATCTTCTCAACTTACCGGAGCAAGTACAAGAATGGGACGCTCTATGACATCTACGACTTCGTACGTGAAATGTACCACGATCGGAACTTCGTGCTTGAGGACCATGTTCCCAAGTTCCACATCCTCAACCTCAACCACTTCCACTCGGGTTTTCATGGAAAGTTAGCCGAATCCATAGACGATTTGTAGACTCGCGTAGACTCAACTCGGTTCCAGTAGTAGATTGACCAAACAACCCCAGCGGAGTCCATTTGCTCGGCTGTGATCATTGCCTGGAGCAACATCTGGCATATATCACGGTAACCTCTTTTCCTCCATCTCAATCTACGGCTGTCTCCCCAGAAAGACTCCCCAAATGAGACCTTCTCTTCTTCCACAGAAAATTCGCAGACTTCCTTTCATCCCTCGCCCAAACTCGATCTCCAAATTATCCGCTGAACTCCACAATGCGCTATCTCCCACTAATGAAGTTGGTTAGGTAAGTGTTGCTGTTCGAAGATGCAGACGTGTCGCTGCCCTGCCGCCGTTGTCAGATGATGGGCCCGACAACGCGGATATGACTACAACTCTCCTGCAGGCTTCCGACCAGATGCGACCTTCGACTTCAGCGCACTGGACTCCAACCAGTGTTCTGCCGGTCGCCGAACGTTCGCAAAAGTCAGTGAACGTCTCCATGTCTATGTACGGGTGAGCGTGAATGGAAGCGGTATTAGGAGTGCATGGGAATGTATTAGCTAATCAAATATGATTGGCTACGGTCTAAATATAGCTTGATCTGAGTTTATTTGCAGAGCAGAAAAATGTGAACGTTAGCAGAGCAAGTGCGACTCCCGAGAGAAGTCTAGGCTAAGGCTTCAGAACATATAGTTACTAGTAATACATGACGACAGATACGAAAAAAATGGACAATAACTACAAGTATACAGTACTACTCGTCCAAAATCTCATCTGCCTGCGGAGATTTCGGATCATCAATTCCCTCGGCATCCAAATCCAACAGCTCGTATAGTTCGATCTCAGCATCTAAACCTCGGATTGCTGATTAGAAGAAAGATCCGAGCCAGTCTTCAGCTTTAGAGAAATCAAAGAGATAGATAGACATGCCAGCAGGCATAGCATGTAGCATTTGTGGCAGCGGCTCGGGTTAACTTGCATTGGTGCTTGGGTGGGGCGTGCGGGTTTCTTTGGGGAGGGAGCAAGGTCAACTTGGGCCTATGACCGAATACTTTTTGCATGTAGCGTACAGTCACGAATATGGGTGAGGAGAGTTTTGGGACGGCTGACAAGCCAGATCCGCCGTAGATCATGCTGCCCGGTAGCCCACACTGCAGTGTAAATCATATTAACAATGGGTTGCAGTGCGGTTTGAGGGAGGAATGTACCTGCTCCCTTAATTGCATCTTCATCTCATATGTGATCCCGGAGTCCATGCTGCATTTCGCGCTCATCACGAACTAGTTCTCTAGCAACATAACGGCTCGAGTTGTCTGCAGCAGATTACTTTTACCTTCTGCTGCACCATCGATTCTGACTCATAATTCTCGTAGCCAGGATGTTCTATAAATTCAGCCCACCACCAGCCTCAACTGGTACTCCGAGCCTTCTTCTTGCCAGTTGTAAACTTGTACTAGTCATTATAAGAAACTCTAAATTGACAAGCGAAAACAAGTGGTAGAGTGATAGGCACTAGAGAGGTGTAGCCACGAGGAAACATCTAGGATTTGAGGCTAAGCTGCTGAGTTGATTATCATAATCTAGATACGGACAAGCTAAGGACCATATGGGCACCTGATGCATTCACGGTCGGGTGACCTTTGCCGAACTTTCCCACCCATCACGGTCAGTGATCGAACACTGCGGTGCTTGACCCGCAGAACACTGCCGTGCTACAACGAGTGATACATCAGAACACCCACAGATGGTGGTTGTCACGCATGTAATCATATTCAAGGGGTCACAGTGATGCATGGAATTATTCTAGCTCCAGTGGTATTGGCATTGCAAGGATCATGCATGAGCACTTTATTACAATCCCAACATTTTCACGCATAATTCGGACAGCGTCAGGTGACTTGGTACAACGTCGACTCAAGCAGCGCCATGTCCAGATGTATGTTTACCTTCGTTTTGTTTGCGACGATGGACTTATCAGTTTTGTTAGGATTGCCGTATGTCGTAAAAACGCAGTTCTGCTGGCCGGTTGATTTAACTAAGAGTGTAGATCGCTGGAACACTCGGTACTGGGCTTTTCCTGGGTTCTGGGAAAGCTCTAAGCGGTGCGGGCCCCCTTCGTGCCCTCCTTGCATACATCCTCGTTGGCTCAGTCGCATATTCGTAAGTTCAAATCACTGCAACACACACTGCATCGCTAAACACTGACGGTGTTCAGGTCTCTATGTTCGATTGGTGAAATGACTTCGCATGCCCCAATTTCAGGAACTTTCCCCCACTTTGGTTTGTAGTATAGCTGCGTCCCTCTAAACATGTATTGACCATTACTCAGCCGCTCGATGGGTTGACCCCGCACTTGGTTTCGCAGTAAGCATCAACTTTTTAAATTTATGCACCTCACTAATTGGTCAGTGTTCAGGTTGGATGGGTAAGCTGATTCCCTCGCATTTTTTGCATCACTGACAGCTGTCCCCGTCTCGTCAGAACTATTTTTATGTGAGCCGATATCCGTTCACAAGATTTCAATGCCCTGACCGTCCATCATTTCTAGAACAACGTGTACGTTAATACTTATTTGTCTTCCTGCTATGATGTTTACTCGCGACAAGTATGACCGTGCCTGTGGAAATATCAGGCGCTCAGATTCTGATCACGTATTGGGATTCTAACGTGCGACAACGCATTTTCTTTGGTTGATTGCAGAGTGGCTAAAATTTCTGTGTAGACGAACCATGCCGGTATTTACACAGCCGTTATCATCGTGTTTGCTTGCGCAACGAACATTTTCGGTGTACGGTATGTTTCTGCAAAACCCCTGCATTTGACGATGTTTACAAACTTGATTTTCTATTAGGTGTTTCGGCGAAGGTCAGAAATATTATCTCCTGATCTTTTCAGTTTGCACTCAACTTCATAACCTACCAGCGGAATTCGTTTTCTCGCTTATCAAACGTAGGTTTCGTTGCTATCACTCGCTTGGTATTTCTGATTTGCCATTTTTCAAAAGTCACAATGATCACTGGTTTAATTATTGTTGGTTTGATCATTGATCTTGGAGGTGCACCAGACCATCACAGGTTGGGTTTCCAGGTCTGTGTCTAAGTCAATTCGAACCAGACTTTGTGCTGACGAGCAACGCAGTATTGGAAAAATCCTGGTGTCTTCGCAGGGGCCGGATTAGAGCCGACCAAGGTCGGCCTTGACCGCTTTCTCGGCTTCTTGACCGTCATCGTCCAAGCATCATTCTCATTCCAAGGCATGGAGCTCGTCGCTATGTTTGTAGTCCCGTCCGCCAAATGCACAAGTTCATTGCTAACTTCATTCCCAGTGCCGCTTCAGAGACCGAAGACCCACGCCGGAACATTGCAAAAGCTGTCCGTAGAGTGTTCTACCGTATTTGCATTTTCTATGTAATTATTGGCATTTTCTTCCCATTTTCTTCGGGTACTAATGATGATCGTTTACAGATCCTCGGTATCTTCGTCACCGGCCTTATCGTCCCTTATAATGACCCTAGCTTGCTTCAATGTGAGACCTTTACCCTTCCTGTAATACGAGTCTGATGTATTCGATGTAGCCACGGGTACTGCTGCCGAATCTCCATATGTTATTGCGATGACGAATGCTGGGATCAAAGGTAACGCCGAAGGCAAACTTTAACTCGTTATTCATATTTACATCGACAGTCCTGCCGAGCATCATCAATGCTGGTATCATGACGAGTGCATTCAGTGCTGCAAACTCGTTCCTATTCTGTTCGTCTCGTATCCTGTACGGTCTTGCTCTTCGAGGGCAAGCCCCGAAGATTTTTACAAAGTGCACGAGCAAAGGCCTTCCCATTGCCGCTGTTGGGTTCTCCGTATGTCATCTTTAGGCTCATCACGCCAGTACACATGCTGATGATCCATCTATCCAGAGCATATTTTCCTTACTCGCCTTCATGAACATCTCGTCCGGTGCCGAAACCGTCTTCAAGTAAGCAAGTTCCCAGTAGTGTACAATCCATAATAAAGTCTCGGTCAGCTGGTTCGTTAACCTCTCAACTGTGGCCGGCTTCTTCGGTTGGGCCTCTATCAACTTGACCTACTACTACTTCTGTGAGCCAGTCTTCTATCCATCTCTTTCAATCCGGGTCTGGTCTCATGAGCTTCGCAGACCGCGGAATGAAGTACCAGGGCATCGACCGCACAAAGCTCCACTACTATAACCGCATCCAGGTGCGCTCCTTTTAATACACTCCATATGCTCCACCCAAACGCGCTTCCTTCTAGCCATGGCTTTCGCTTTGGGGCTTGACCTGGTGCATTATCTTCATCCTCATTAACGGCTCCTACGTCTTCTGGGAATTCACAGCCTCCGCCTTCCTCACTTGCTGTGCGTATGCACTCTCTATTACATGAAATCTCGATTGATCGGATCTTGCAGACATCAACATACCCCTATTCATCGGTCTTTACGTGTTCTGGAAGGTCGTGAAGAAGACCAAAGTCTGGCTACCAGAAGAAATGGACTTTGTGACTGTGAGTTGTTTGGTAGCTACTCTCTTGACCCCCTCGTTTTCTTATATGTGATGATAGGGTATACCCACTCCGGAGGAGACAGAGAGTCCATACTACCCGCCCCAAGGCTTCTGGCAAAAAGTCGCCGAAGTTTTGTTCTAATCTGTTTATTGGGTGTTGTTGTACACTTTGTTTGCCAGCTGATTGCTTCAATACGGCTGTAATCTTGATACCTTTTGTCTCATAATGGTCATCGATAAGCACCGGTATAAAGCAGTTTCCCCTTAATATTCCTGGCATTCAACGAGATACGGGAGATAAGAGATGGAGAGGACATTTGCACCAGCGTCCGTATAGTCTTGTCGGCGTGAGCTGGCTTACTATGCTACGACACAGCTTATCTGTGAGCGTCCGTACCTTACTTCGATGAATCGCAGGCGAAGCCCAAGGTGGAAGAGAAGAATTTAAGGATGATTTAAGGGTATTGCATTGCCACGCGACCAAGTGGGTGCCTTCCCCTGCCTTCTCACTCGAATCATGCCCAAGCACGACATCGCATCCATTCAAATATCCAACAGAAAATGGCTGTCGAGAGTGATACCAACCATCCACGGTGGGAATGCGCAAAGTCCGAAAGTCGACTCAACGACCACTCCATCGTCGATGACCACAGAACGCGGGAGACCGAACTGATGCAAGAAAGAGCAAGAAATTGACGATTGCGTAAGAGAATCATCGATGCGCACAATCGCTGGAACATCTGGGAAAAAACCATACATTAGACAACAGAAGAACGACATCGTAAGGTGTTGGTACGTGGATCGTGTTGGAATTAGAATCGTTCGCTAATACTACAAACACGATGCTGACATAATATAACTGGTAAAGTAGACTACGTACTTGTCCTGTATCTTTACCAGTTTACAATGAGTTGACATGTTTTTCGCTAGGGCGCCGCAACGCAATTTCAAGAGATCGCTGAGCAGGTGCAGGGATTATTGCGGCTACGGAAGCCGGTTTTGTGTCAGGGCGGTGCGGATCGATTTCTATTTAGGGACCTACGTCCTTTTTCTTAGCACGTGATGAGTCCCTTTTCGAACTCTTTGCGGATGCACAGCTAGTACGCATTTGCTGCATATTTCTAATCGTTTGATGTGCTAATACTCTCTTCAAGGTCGGTGCACCTGACAATTCAACTTCGATGACCTACCCAATGATGCACGCCCCATTATTCCATTCATTTACACTACTAATATGTTGTTATTATTGCAGTCTGATCCAACCCGTCGTCTTGCTAACGTGCGCCGCAAGCCAATGACATCGCATATGATATCCCTCCCTCCTAGGCCATTATAACCTTTGCATATACGAGAACTCCAGCAACCTGTTTTCTTTCGTCGGCTCTGCAACCTCCTTTCGTTCTCTTCCATTTGAATGCGGTTCCTCCTGTTCACCACAGTCAGCCTTGTGATCCCTTAGATGTGTGTCTTTATCTCGTTGGCTGTATATTTGACTTAACGGTTTCCACGTAGATCCCTGCCACCTCTTCCTGAATCCACGATCATACTTCCATAGCGCACACAACTCAGGGACATTCATATTTAGATCCTCGTGAGCATGTGAGTGATTGAATACTGTAATTGCATTTTACTTTGCAAGGTGAGGTTGTAATTGAATGCATGTTTCGCTCAAGTGCTCATGAAATGCTTTTTTTTCTTGCCTTCAGCTCGGTTATTTCTCTCCACAGATCTCAGTTTGCCCCACTTAGTACAAACTATCATCTCCATCTGACCGTTTCCATTTTAGACCGATGCTACGCGACGACCAGCCAAGCGCGAGCATGCCTATCGACTACCACTACGCTTTCCTGGTGACGTGTGAAATGGTGTTCAGGTACGTCGTGAACATTCAATTCATCGCTTCTTCGTCCAACGTCTGTGCCCTTAGACATCTGGCACAGATTCTCATTCCTCTGCGCCTCGCCTCCCTCGTTCCTCACCATCACCTCCACATGTGCTCTTCAATTGATTTTCCACTGATTTCACAACACCAATCAATCAATGGAACTCCAACAGAGCCGTCCTCGTCCTGTCGAAGTCGCTGCAGTTCAGGACAAGTAGGTATATCTGATTTGTTTGTTTATTGTCAAAAGTCTAATGATTTCTATTCAGGCATTTTATGTTGCTCCGCGACCAGAACGCGTCAGTGACATTGCAAAGCGCATCAACAGTCGGCACAACCGGCTTACTCCCGAGGTCTTTGAGGCACTGTAAGTATTGAAGAGTGTTTATCGCAACGGCTATACCAAGGCTGCAGCAGAGGCAGCTGCTCACATTGAGCTTTGTGCTAGTGCTGACCCTTGAGATCATGCTGTCTCATTCTTGTAGTGTCGTGTTGACTCTCTACTGTCATGTTTATTATGTAGTGCTACTGTCAATACAAGCGTTCCAAAAAAATTCTATGCATTCGACGTTTGAACGCTGAACCGGACTTTCCATCAGTACTTACCTTCTCAACTTACCGGAGGAGCAAGAACGGGACGCTTTACGACATCTACGACTTCATACGTGAAATGTACCGCGATCGGAAATTCCGGAATGTGAGGGCGATCGTAGACGTCTGGTGCGAAGTTCCCGTCTTGCATTCCTGGAAGGAGCTTGCGGACTCGGCAATGCTCGCAGAGGACCGGGCTGGGAAGTGGGGAGGCATTGATTATTGGTTCGTGATGGGTGAGCATTCTGAACGTGCGCTGCTTTCGACGCTTGGACTGAGAGCCTTCTAACAGGCGTCCACCCGTGTGTATTGCTGACTCATGCGCCTTCCACCTTCGAGCTCAACCTGGATGCTTTTCTCCCCAGCGCATTCTACGACCTTCAAGTTGCACTTTGCACTCCCAGCAGGATCTTCGCTGGTACTCGCGTTCTCCCTCTTGTCTTCTCTACAGGACCAGCGAGTCTATATCTCAGTCTCTCAGATGCACACCTCTCATTTGCAGGTCATGACAATGACAGTGCGCAGGCATACATAAACGCCTTTCTCGAAGACACTGCACGACCGATTGTCATGACCTGCAAATGAGAGGTGTGCATCTGAAAGATGTCTCATCCTGGAGCTCGCCTTCGCCTCTCGCCTATAGAATCGTTTCAACGCCCGCCAACCGTCTCTGTCTTCTCAATACCGACTACAAGTGGACGCAACTCAGTGGGATATATGTCTACCTCACATCTAACGTTTAGGACAAGCTTCTCTTCACTGGCTATGCTGCCACTTAGTCCTCCGATACACCACGAGCGACGTAGACTTCGCAAAAAGTCACAACCTCCGCACATGGGAAAAAATGTATTCGAGCTCATCGAAGAGCAGTATGACTCACCCCCGTCGCTCCCACCATCGACTCCTGAGCGCCCATCCTCTTCCCCCCTTCCTCAATCCAGTACAGGATCATCAAGCGCACCAAAGACACCAATCCTTTCGCGCATTGGATCAGTCAAGAAGTGGGGTGTGCGTAAGAAGCGAGCCAGCACAGGCCCAGCCGAGGTGAGGATGCAAGAGCTAGGTGATAGAGATCAAGAGCGCACACCGCGCCCTACCAGCTCGCTCACATCTATCCCTACTTCTGCCATGCGAGTTTGGAAGAAAGAAAGATGATTGATTGATTTGTTGAGGGCGCGCGCAGAGCGTTGAATTTCGATCTTTCCCTTTACATAATTATCACGCTCTACCATCGACAGCCATGCTAGCAGCCTGATGGGGCCAGCTTCACTGCTCTCGCTGCTGGTCCAAGCACTACAACTAATTGCATTCAATGTCGTTGGATACCGCAGACCCTTAATTTTATGCTTTAGATTATACCAGACCTGTTCAGAATACCCTTCATCGCGATTCAGACTGCCTCCAACGAGTATAAATGCCCTCCCTGACAAGACCAGCTAGGATTAGGGAGTCCCTAATCCTCGCTGGTCTTCTCAGTCTTGACCTGCACATCGAAGCATGGATTGCCACAGCCCCTGCAGTTCTTACGTTGAACGACCTCCAAATGCTCTCATTCGTTCTGATTTCTTGTTTGCTGATGGCAACATAGTCCTCATCGCAGACTGCGCCGCCTTCAACCTCCACCGAGGCCAATTCAAGAGGCATTTTCATGTGTTTCATGACCTGTTTTCCACCCCCCACTGATCAGCAAACTAGAAATTTTGTGACAAATTTGTACAGATTTGTACACAACTGTACAGAAGCGTCCACAAGCATCTCTATTTTGCTGATGGCGGCGGCAGCCTCTTGATCAGAGCCTCATAGATGGATGCCCTTGGGTCGAGCTGCATGATCGTCCATCCGATCTACACTACCTTCTCACCGCATTAAATGATGGACTGTGAGCATATTCCTGCAGTGTGTCTTGGTCCATAACGCTCACACTATTAAAACTATAGCGACTTCAAGAACCACCTCGAAGCAGACTTCGTCACTGTCTCTGCCGTTCTCCGCCTTTCCACGAAGTACTTCATGGAGCACCTTTGCAACTGTTGCATTGCCGCGACCTGCGAATGTCTGGGAGAGATGCTCTCCCAGACATTCGCGCGTCGTGACAACGCGCAGGTGTACATAAGCACCTTCCTCGAAGATGCACCCCATGACCGCCCATCTGCTTGTTGAGATGGGAGAACAGTACATAGACGTAACAGCGCACGTCGGCGATACCCGAAGTCACACTCACTATAGTTACACGCTCGCTTAGTATTTTCTCCTCAGTCGTTGTTTCCATCCGACTGAGGTATGTGCACGTTCGTTACATTTATCTAGTTACTAACTGTACATAGTTTTGGCTCTTGCCATTAGGTACGGTATCTAGCTAATACAGTCGTTGTTTCCATCCGACTGAGTTTTGGCTCTTGCCATTACTGCTGACTGTCTGAACGCAGGCACAATGAACGCCATCCATTGCATAGAGTCTTTCTACTTCATATATGTCAACATCTTGCGTTCCACCCATGAGATTGCCAGCGAGTGTGGTGCAGATCCGTTGCACATGCTTCTGCTGGCTATTGAGATGTTGGAGAGGACATACTTTTCTGATGGCGAGAGGACGTATGGGTTGAATTTGTATGCGCTGTGCAGGGCTGAGTTCAAGGAGGATGAAATGGAGGCTTGGCAGGAGGCTGATTCCGGAGTGGTTTGGGCTGGGGGGGCAACTTCCATGAAAGGCAGACTAGATATGGGCTGCAGCTATGGACTAGATCTCAGTTTGGTATTTATCATCGGGGTTCGCAAATGCACATTTATCTCAGCACATGTCTGAACCAGACACGTGAAGAGATAAATGTGCATTGCGTGGACAATGAAATTCGTGTGCTCCATGCACAACAACTTGCCTCGGAACAAGAGACGGAAAGCGATGGATTATGATATGTAGATACAGAACCAGTGACATGCAAAGAGAATGAATACAACAAGAGGCGACGAAGCTAAGATTGAAACTTGCAAGGGCACTACACGTGATTGCAAACAGACTCAGACCCGCGACAAAAGTCTAACCCCCCAGTTGCTGTCTCGTTCTCATGTTCATATCTGCTCTTGGTTTTTTTCTCCAATCCAGAGCCCTCAGAACATTGGGATGATGGTTTCGAATTCCAACAGAACAACGAACGGAATGTCTTCAGCAAACAACAGGCGGCTGTAGAGCCTCGATTGTCTGTCGCGACTTCCGCCCTTAGGACGCCGAAGGAACCCAGTCGAATATTATATACAGTTGAAATGCTCATAATGCATATTGAAAAAACCGTCAAAAGTTTATGCATTATGACAAATATGCAAGACGAAACGCGTCACACATTGTGACATGTGTGACCTCCGCCAAAAGTGTGACATAAATTTATCTATAGTTTCTAGTACATGTGTCATATTGAAAAGAATCGTTCTAAGGATGTTTGTTTGGCATTACATAGTTCTTCTCGTCGTAGGTTA